>BLSH010364884.1:114554-127278 GCA_018402905.1 Glandirana rugosa | reverse complement strand
TGGCCAGCAATGAGTCCTGATCTCAATCCAATTGAAAATCTTTGGGGGGAGCTGAAAACTGCCATTGGAGAAAGGAACCCTGCAAATGTTCAAGAGCTTGAGCATATTGCAAAGGAAGTGTGGGAGAAAATGCCACCCGAGAAGTGCAAGAAGCTTATCGATGGATATAAGAAACGTTTGGAGGCTGTCATCGCTGCCAAAGGGCGTGCAACCAAATATTAAGGAGGGGTGCCAATATTAGTGCACATGCTGGTTTTCTGTTTTTTCTTTATAATTACAATATCTATGTTGAAATAACAATTGTCTTTGTTAAATTACTTTGGACCTCCAATTAAAAGATCCTGCTGATATAAATTTGGTACATTTCCATTTATTTCTGAAGACATTCACTCAGTTATGCAAAACATGAAGGGGTGCCAATAATGGTGAGCAGGACTGTAAGTAAAGAAAGTGTGGGTGAAGAGAGGCTGTCAATAGTGTTATCAACAGTATTTCTCTCCTTGTTGTGTTTGATATTAAAAAATCTTTTCAGAGTGAGGTTGCGAATATATCTATTTAAATCCTTAAAAAGAGTGAAAGGATTGGGCCTGTTCGTCGGTGCAAAATTGAGTCCTCTGCTTAGGAGTAAGAGGTCCTCCTGATCGAGGGTCAGAGAAGATAAATTGTAAATCTTTATAGTCTGCGGTATTTTGGGTTGTTGTCTGTTGGAATGACCTCGTCCTCCTCTGCAGCCTCTTTTGTGAGTTTTCTTTTTTTGCTGGATGTGGCCAGAGGAGGACCGGGGACTAAAAAAACTACTGGAGCTGGGGAATGATCCTTAGGGGATGTGGGATGAGGATGGGGCAGTATAGGAGATGCTCTCCTGGCTGGTGCCCCTGAATCAACATTTTGGAGCTGGGAGAAGGGAGTGTTTTCTTCTAGCAAGTTAGAGCCAAAAGTAAGGTCATGGTTACTGGCCGAAGTTCTGGGGGGTGCGGCTGAGCTAGGAGAAGACCCCTGGGGTGTATGGTTTGTAGGTAACAAGTTTGAAGGGCCATTTATATTATAAAAGGCATTCAAACTAGACAAGAGAGAATCTGCCTGTATTTTGGTAGTGCAGGAAGATGGCCTGGTGGTGGCCTGGGATGGAGGCTTCTTGTGAGATGGTGTTTTGTGACCCCGGTGGGATTTCTGCTGAGACCGTGACTGGTACCCATGAGTGGTCTGGGATGGCCTGTGGATATGTCCACTCTCACTCCGACCAGAATGGGAGCTGGCAATGTTTAGAGGTCTGGCCTGTGGTCTCCGTAGCAATAGATGGGCAGGAAGTAGGGGAGGAATACTGGAGGGACCTCGTCCATTTTGGCCAGTTCCAGAAGGAGGGTGCTGGGAGGACTTCCAAGTGAAAACTCTGTCATGGTTGTAATCATCCAGGTCTCTCTTAAACTTGCCTAGTTTCTTCTTAATCAAAAAGTCCTCATCGGATTTGGTGTTCTTTTTGAGAACATCCAACCAAGAGGGGGGAACATGGATATCAAGTGACGAAATCTCTTGTACTAATAATTGGACCTAATGGGTAAGTTTGTCAAACTTATGTTGTCTTTGTGCGGATAGGATTTCCATCCATTTATACGTACAGAACTCGGCCACCCCTGACCATTCCTTGAGCCCCTGCTCGTCAAGGAATGGACAGTGGGTGAGTACTCTGAGTCCTCTGGGAGAGATTTTGGTGGAGAGGTATTTTTGGAAAAAGTACCGATCCCACCATTGTTGATTGGTGGATTTCAGGAGCCTCTCTAGATGTTTGAATTTGCCACATAGTGAGTGGCGTACCTTTCCTTTGGGTTGCGTGTCATTAGAAAATAGGGAAGCAGGTATGGCAGTATGTAGATCTTCCAGTATGGAATATTTTAGACCATCAACATCTTTAAGAAAATCCATGGTGCTAGATGAATAGAGGAAAAAACAACCAGGGAAAGGGGATGGGAGAGGGGGAATGAAAAAAAAACAAAAGAAAAACAAGGGAAGGAACAATAGGGGGTGGGTAGATGGTAAAAACAAGGGGGTGTGCATATATATATATATATATATATATATATATCACCTGAATCTGCAGGCCCAAATGGCGTATGAGAACAGAGTAAAAACAAGTATTAGGCGCATCAACAGGTGCATAGAGTCCCCATCCCTATTGTTAACCATCAAAGTCCAGAACAAAGTACATAATAGTCCAATAATGTGGATAAAAAAGAGAAGAAATCCGGTATATACACCCAGGGCTGCTCTCATGTGAGGGAAAGCCAAAACCGCACCTGTAGACAAGAAACAAAAAAGTGGCGCCTCTAAGTGTAAACCGTAAGAAATTTTATTAAAAAGACATCAGCCAATTGGCTACTCACATGACTAAAAAAGGGTATGGCACATAGAACCAGGAGAATACTCAACCGGTGAAGAGTATGGCATCAGTTCCCCGAGACCTAGTAAGCAGCTAGTCATCCATGCGGATGGGATCGTCAATGGGGCCGTCCGTTCGCGGAACCGTCCGTTCGCGGAGTCGTTCGTGGATGGTAGGAACGATCATCTCCGTGCCGGCAGCCAGGGGAATCCAGAACGAGGCTTGGCTGCACTGGTCGCAGCGGGGTGATGTCTTCAATCCGCGATGCATTTCAGAGCGCACAGACCGCGATGTGGAGGCAGTCGCGCTCTTTCATCAGGCTATCTAAGATGCTGTGCCGCCATCTATTTGTAGTTCCTGGGAGTCAATAGTGGTGTCTAATTGGATCATGATAACAAACATATATGCTATAGACTATATAAAATAATGTGATAATAAGATGATGGTGACAATAAAAACAATAATAATAATAACAAAAATAAAAACAATAAAAGACAGAAGGTATCTTAAGATGTGTTGATAACAAAACGTAGATTATGGTCATTGTCTTAAAAAATTGTTGGTGTATGGAATCATAAATATTTTTATATATCTTTTTGGATGGAAGATATATGCAAATATCGTAGAATGGAAATACCAGTAAATTGACAGATATTGGAACCAATGGTTCCAATATCTGCAATATCTACGTTTTGTTATCAACACATCTTAAGATGCCTTCTGTCTTTTATTGTTTTTATTTTTGTTATTATTATTATTGTTTTTATGGTCACCATCATCTTATTATCACATTATTTTATATAGTCTGTAGCATATATGTTTGTTATCATGATCCAATTAGACACCACTATTGACTCCCAGGGACTACAAATAGATGGCGGCACAGCATCTTAGATAGCCTGATGAAAGAGCGTGACTGCCTCCACATCGCAGTCTGCATGCTCTGAAAAGCGTTGCGGATTGAAGACATCACCCCGCTGCGACCAGTGCAGCCAAACCTCATTCTGGATTCCCCCGGCTGTTGGCGCGGAGACGATCATTCCTACCATCCACGAACGGACGGTTCCACGAACGGACGGCCCCACTGACGATCTAGGTCTCGGGGAACTGATGCCATACTCTTCACCGGTTGAGTATTCTCCTGGTTCTATGTGCCATACCCTTTTTTAGTCATGTGAGTAGCCAATTGGCTGATGTCTTTTTAATAAAATTTCTTACGGTTTACACTTAGAGGTGCCTCTTTTTTGTTTCTTAGATATGTGTATAGAGAGTGAAAAAGGAGAGAGATAGAAGCAGGGATAGGAAAGCAGAGATGATGTCAGGGTGGAATTTATCACATTAAGTTCCTATGAGCTAAGATTATCGGCGTGAGGCAGTTTGGGTGTTCTTAAAGGGAAATGCCCACGTGGGTGGCCCAAGGACCCCAAATCTTTTCAAATTTTTTTAATTGAGTCACTTAAATTGTGGAAGGTTTTCTCCTGGAGCATTATCCAGGAAATTTTCTTGATTGCTTGTCGTGTATTAACAGATTGCAGTTTCCAAAGCTTTAGCGATCGTTATTGTAGTGCCCACTAAGATAAAATCGATTAAGGATTGCGAATTTCGATTAATGTGAGGAATGCTACGATGAAGGAGATCGCTGGGTCTTGTTTTACCTGAATTCCCGTGACCTTTCTTATAAGCTGGAAAATATGGTTCCAGAAAGACCTAATGTGTGGGCATTCCCAGAGAGTATGGAGTGGTGTCCCCGTGAGGTCATAACCTCTAAAGCATAGTGCGGAGGATCCCCTGAACATTTTACATAATCGGGCCAGATATATATACCATCTTGTTATCACCTTTAGGTTGGCTTCCACCAGAGTTATATTATGGACCCCTTTAAATGCCCGAAAAAAGTGATCATGCCATGTGTCCAGGTCCCAAACAAAGTCCAGGTCTCCTTCCCACCTTGACATGTAGGATGTTTTTCCCTGTGGTTCTGCTAAGGCAGCGTAGATGAGAGAGATACCCCCCTCATGTCCGAAAGCTTTGAGCACCACTGTTCATATGGTGTGACTGTGAGGGGGATTTGTTTGTCAGGTTGGAGGGTCCGAAGAAAGTGTGATATTTGTGAAAATCGAAATTTCTCTGAGGTGGGCATTTCTAGAGTGTTTAAACAATAGCTAAGGGAAAGGGGACCCGCTAGATTAAAGAAATGGCCAATTCTATAAAGCCCCTTGTCTACCCACCAAAGGAAAGCTTTCATGTTCTCTCCAGGGGGAAATCTGGGGTTGTGGAAAATGTGGGAAAACGGTAGCCAAGGTGAGATCAAGGCAGAGCGCTTACGGAGTTTATCACATAGTGCCATAGAGTGGGATAGCGTAGGGGCAAAATAGGTGGTCTGATTCCAGGCTTGCGCCAGAGGAGATAGTCCAGGGTATGATTGGGGGTCGACTGTCGCTCAATTCATGTCCAATCTGGTTTCTCATGTTTAGAATGGATAATAGAGATTTGAGCCAGCTGAGCTGCTTGGTAGTACCACCAGATGTTCGGTACCCCAAGGCCGCCTTTCCTTTTGGATCTGAAGAGAGTACTGTTGAAAAACCTACAGCCTTTCTTACCCCATATAAATTGTAGGATAGCTTTCTTTATGTTTGCCAATTTGCTTTTTTGAATCTGAATAGGGAGAGCGCGAAAAAAGTATAAAATACGGGGGAGTAGGGTCATCTTCACTGCATGAATTCTACCCACCCAAGAAAGATTCTGCTTAGACCAATTAGCTAAGTCCTTTGTAAGTTTTTTAAAAAGAGGGGGATAATTGTATAATTGATTGAGTGCGGGAGGGATATTAATGCCTAAATAAGGAATCGATTTTTCCTCCCATGTAAAGGGGAAATGTTTCTTAAGATTGTCAATAGTCTGTTGGGGAGTAGAAATATTCAGCGCCACCAATTTGGACATATTGACCTTTAGGCCCGAGCACAAGCTGAAGTCTGATAGCACCCTAAGAAGGTTAGGAGTGGAGATCAGGGGAGCTGTGATGAAGAGGAGGACATCAACAGCAAATGAAGCGCATTTGTGTTCTTTCTGTCCGCATCTTACTCCCTGGACATCCGGGTTCTCCCTGATTGCTATCGCCAAAGATTCTATCGCGACTGCGAATAGCAATGGGGAGAGAGGACACCCCTGCCGTGTACCGCGTCGTATAGGAAATGGGTCAGAGTGGTATCCCTGAAAACTAATCCTTGCTGAAGGCTGGGAGTACAAAGCTTCCAGAGTTCCTAAAAATTTTTGGTCTAAACCACATCTGTCAAGAAGAGTGAATAGGTATTGCCATGAGACCGTGTCGAAGGCCTTGTGAAGATCAATTGAGAGTATGAGGCCACCTTGATGGTCCTCACCCCCCCCCCAACCCGATCTCATCAAAGAAATTAAGTCGACTGCCCTTCTAACCTGGTCTGGACCCTGCCTTCCTGGGATGAATCCCACCTGGTCTTTATCTATGTATCCGCCTATGAAAGACGATAATTGGTTGGCATAAATTTTAGTCATGCATTTAATATCATTATTTATCAAGGAAATGGGCCTATACTTTCCTACTTCACTGTGGTCTTTGCCCGGTTTAGGGATTACTGATATGAACGCCTGATTGGAGGCAGGGTCTAGACTCCGCCCATCTCCTAGCGAACTAAAGTATCTCGCCATGACAGGTGAGAGAGTGGAACCAAATTTTTTGTAATAAAGATTGGAGAAACCATCCGGTCCAGGTACAGATCTGGTTTTCAGGTCCTTGAATACAAGTAAAATTTCACTCTCTGTAATTGGTGCCTCCAGCAAATTTTGGTGTTGCTTGCTAAGCTTGGGGAGGGAGATGTTCCCGAGAAAGGTTTGGAGTTGTTGAGTGGGGTCTCTTATGTCTTTAGTATATAGCTTAGTGAAAAATTTCTCGAAGGATTTAAGAATTTTCTTGGGGTTTTGGGTAAGGTTGCCCTCCCAGGGTTTGATTCTTGGGATAGCGGTGGCTTTATATTTGGGAGTATGTTTAGTTGCGAGACTAGTGCCAACTTGGTCTTTAGTACAATATAACTTTCCTAGTGACCATCTAACCTGTCTTTCAACTGTGGTAGTTAATAGAAGGTTAAGTTCTAGCTTGTTTTTTTCCAGATTTAAGAGGGTTTGCCTTGTCGGATGTAACTTGTGAGATCTACTTAATTGTCTGAATTCTTGCTCTAATCTAAATATATCAATTTAGCGTTCTTTTTTCAATTGGAAACCTAGCTGGATAAAACGTCCTCACATGACTGCTTTATGCCCCTCCCATAGGGACCCCGGCGAGATATCAGTTTTGTCATTTAGTAGGAAATATTCTTTCAGATCCTTTTCAAGCATGGTGAATTTAACAGGGTGAATTTCCGATTTTTGTTCTTACTTTTGGATTTTTGTTCTTTCAAATTTTTGGATTTTAGTTCTTATTTTTGGATTTTCTTTTTTTAGAATTAACAGATTTTTGAATTTCAGATTTTTCTTTTTTCGGATTTTCGATTTTCGGATTTTCGATTTTCAGATTTTTGTTTTTTCAGATTTTTAAATTTCAGATTTTAGTTCTTTCCGATTTTTGTTTTATTCAAAAATTTGTTTTTGAAAAATATTGTGAAACGGTTCCTCGTTATTCAGATGTTTCTGAATTGATGAACATTCCGAATTTTGATGAAAATAGAATTCGGAACTAAATTGCACATGTCTATTCCATATTGGGATGCATAAGTCACATTGTAAGGGCTCTGCAAAAATGTACTACTCTCTCCCTTGTCCATTGATGTCCGAGAGCAATTTGGTACTTTTTGTGACCCAAGACAACCCTGCCACCATTCCCAAGAATGCTGCTATGTTCCTTCATGGCTAAGCCATTTTAGGGTGATACTGTATCACTAATACTGGCATAGATTGGACAACTTATGGATGTAGATTTATCATTCCTGCACTGTTTGCCTAGTGTACATTATCAATGGAAGCACACAGGGAAAGGAAAATGAAAACTGCCTAGGACAACTTGACAGTAACAGCTTTGTTATGTAACTCTGACATCAGCAGGCTCTGGGCCTCAAGGATTTGATTTGTGCTCCTTGAATTAAATGTTTGAGAGCGAGAGGTCCCAATGTTTAAACTATAGGGGTGATTTATTAAAACCAAAGAACGCAAAACTTGGTGCAGTTAAGCCAATCAGCTTCTAACTCCAGCTTGTTCAATTAAGCTTTTACAAAAAATATGCACCAGATTTTGAGCTCTCCAGTTTTAGTAACTCAACCCCCGAGTCATGCTTTAAATTGTAAACAATCAACCAGTGGCGGCCCATCCATACGGGCACAGGGGTTCGGCCCCCCTAATCTACAACCAGGGTGCCGGACACATGGATTTCAATGTTTTTGGTTTTTTTTAAGCACATGATTAGAGCCTAAGGCTCTAATTGGCTTCAAAAAAAGGGTGGGCTCGGGGAGCAGAGCAGAGCACATAGAGGGGAGGGAATCACCGCCTTTCCATCCTTCCCATCTGCTGCCTCCCTCCCTCCACCCAAATATTGAGCACCAGCCACCACTGGAATAAACTCTAGATTATTTTAGGGATAAGAAAAGTCACACAATTTGAGTGAAAATTGTTATATTGAAAACAAATGAATGGTAATAGTCATTTTTAGATATACCAACATCCCTGATGTCAATGCAAAGAAGAATAACCCAAGGTTTAAGGACACTAACAACAGTAGTATGTATAAAAAATATAAAATATATTATTACATATAAAATAAAAAATTATAGGCGGAGTTGGAGTGTGTACTGTGACTGCCACACAGCGTGTCACGCATACTTATATTGGATACTGAAAAGTATTCAATATCTTTCCATCTTGTGTGGCACCATCCCACTTTCTCGATCTACAAGAGGGGCCTCTTTGATGTCAACAAATTTTTCTGGCCTCAGTGTCACCCAGGTTTGAGCCTTATTGTATTCCCTCCTGGGGAGGACCTAAACCCAGTTTTGGGTGTGTTCTCCTTCCCTTTTGATTTTGCCTAAACCATTCTACTAATTTCTATACAAAATTAACCAGTGGCTATAAGTGGAGGGTGTGCACGGCTCTTTGGGACCGCATTTTTAATATTGGCATGGAAACGTTGAAAATGTGCATGGAATGTCTATATATAATTTCCTCTATAATCCTATGAAGAAGGAGATCTACTATGAAACATGTCGGGTTGAGGATCATCTAAGTGCTTGATCTATAATATGTACATTTCTGGTGATATATGGCTGTACATTTCATGCCTACATATTCCATGTTTCATATTTTTTTTATATGTAATAATAAATTTGATATTTTTTATACATACTACTGAAAATTGGCATATTATACAGCTGAAAGGTGATATTAAAGTCAATGTGTGTCCAGGTATTTACATATTCCTAACAAACCGTAAATTAACTTTAAAACAAGCATTCCCTGACTTCTGTAGGAGAAGCACTATAGTTGTTTAAGTTATTCTCTTAGCAAGCTCAGTTCACCTTGATCCTGAATCCCAAAGTACAAGATTACAATGCTGGAAGGCTACCAAATCACTGCTTGGGGGTTGGGGGTACAGTGAGCCGCTAAAAGTGTGACATGGATTATATCAGTGCTTTTGCTGTACCTCAATTGCCAGGATCTGAGGATTATTAATAGCAACCTGGACTACAAGAAAAGGTCTGGCACTTTGGATGATTCTTCCAGCCAAAATTAGGGGGCATTCACACCTGTGAATACAACCTGCCTGCGATTGCATGTGAGAACATCAGCTGGGATTCCTGTGAATAGCTGCGAGTAGGCAACCCTATTGAAAGCAATAGTAGGCTAACACCTTTCATAGCTAATTGTGCCCACTTGCATGTAATCTCTCAAGCAGGGATCACATGCGAGTGATTGGCCCTGGACGCAGGCAGTCTGAATCCAGGGCCAATCACTTGCATGTGATCATTGCATGAATGAATACATGTGAGTGGGCGTGAATAACTGTGTGTGCTGGCAGTCTCCCATTTCTTTCCATGGGGCTGCCTACAGCGGAAACCCTCGCTGGGGTTCTCTTATATAATCACAGGCAGGGTGTATTCGCAAGTGTGAATGCACCCTTATCCTAGATTGCTCAGGCTTGGGGTACAGTACTATTCTGGACAACCATTTTCTATTAGTTCCAAAGATTTTAATTTGAAATGACAATTTGTATTAAAGTAATATAAAAACAGAAAGTTAGACACAAACTTAGAAAAATATGTGTAAATTAATCAGCATGTCTTGGGACAGTCCAAGTTTGGGCCAAATATCATTTGGTGACAAAGTTGGCAAAGCACTGTTTAGAAAAAGTAGCTGCTCAAAGCACTTGGCACAGATACGATTGAGGTTTGTGATGATACCATAGGGAGGACAACTATCAAATTATAAAAACTGCAGAATTCAGTAGGCGAGACTGGTGCTGCAGTCAACTATTGCAAGAGCTTGGCATATTAGTTATCTTAATGGGAGGGTATGGGAAATATATTTCTTAAAAATTACCACAAGAAATCACATTTGGGACTTGGCAGAAGGGTGGAAAGTGTCCAAATAACACATGTAAAATTACTATCTATCTATCTATCTCTCTTTCTATCGTTCGTTCTGCATGATCATAAATATTGGATAAAAGGGGAAATTTACCAAAACCAACATCAAAGTTTAATTTTAGTTTAATACAACTTCATAAACACTTTATCTCATTCATGTCCTTTAATATCAGTAGGAGATTTTTTTACTTCAAGACATCTCAAAATACTTCTTTTATGAAAATCAAATGCGTTGCAACATTTTCCATAAAATCTGTATTTTAAGAAAGCTTTTTGGAATAAGATCTAAGTCTTTAGTTAGAAGTAATTACAAAAACACCAGAATGAACTTAATAAACAGTCTCTTTAACCTGTAAGTTATCTTATTGAAATAGAACCCTGAATTTGCTTTTCTTAAAGTGTGAGTATACTAAGTAATCATTTCTTTTGTAGTCAGAAAACCTGAAAGCAAGACAAAATTATATGAAAGGTCTATGTAGCACACCAATATTCCTCTCATCACTATCACCAAGTTAGAAGATCTTTTTTTAGCAATATTTTTAACAGTTTAAATTTGTATAGTTTGCCATTGGTTTTTACATGTGCTTGATTTCTAATGCTAATGTTATAAGTACTATATGCAGCACACAAAACAAAATCTGGTGAAATAAATACAACTAAAAGTTACACAATTTTAATATTTCCTTACTTAGATGAAAATAGTAAGTGTTAATAAGATTATTAAAGGAAACCAAGAAAAAAAAAGGAGGCTGCCAAGATGCACAGATGAACCTACAGTGTTCATGGGAGAATCAACCTTACATGAGCTCCAATTGCCACATTGAGATGATCTTAACCGAAAAGGAGCAAATTGTTCCCAAACCAGAGGAGGAAATTGCCCAGAAGAAATAGATCTCTCAGAAGAAATTGAAGAAGCAAAAACGCTTGGCTCGGGACTAAAAGCAATGTACAGAAATAAATTACATCCTTCTAGAAAAAAAAACAATGCTTTTGCAGATATTTCTTTAATTAAGAGCAACACATTAACAAGATCAATTAACTCCAGAAAAGTGTCACAGAAGCTTTATTAACCCCCCCCCCCCAATGTTTTATTATATGTTAAACTTAGGTGGCTCTAACACACAGTCCCAGTTATTTAGTAAAAAGAAATGCAAAGGAACCAGTGACAACTGTGGTTATAGTGACAATATGTTAGGCAGGGAAAGAAAGTAAGTGAATGTCCAAAATGTTGAGTTGTCACCAGAAGAACAGAGGGAAGATTGCACTAATGATAATAAGTTAGGGAATCATATTGGTTCTGGTAATGATGGTTCATTTCTAGGATTTCTGGAGACAGAGGTAGCTGAGGAACTGGCTTGGTTAAAGCTTAATAAATCAATGGGCCCTGATGGTATTCATCCCAGAGTTCTAAGAGAACTTTGCAATATAATTGTTGGACCATTAACAAATCTTTTAAATAAATCTCTTCTAACAGGGGAAGTTCCCCATGACTGACAGATAGCTAATATTGTACCTATCCACAAGAAGGGCAGCAACGTAGAAGCTGGCAATTACAGGCCAGTGAGTTTAACATCAATTGTAGTCAAGGTAATAGAATCACTTCTGAAAAGAAGGATCATTGATCACCTAAAAATACACAGCTTGCTGGACCCAAAGCAGCATGGCTTTACTGAGGCCAGATCGTGCCAGACAAATCTGATTGAATTCTTTGACTATATTACCAGTGTTTTGGACCAGGGTGGTGGTGTGGACATAGCGTGTCTTGATTTCAGCCAGGCATTTGATACAGTTCCACATAATGATCTAATACAAAAGTTGTACAAGCTGGGACTTAACCCTTGGGTGGTTTAGTGGATATTCAGTTGGCTAAAGGATAGATCCCAGAGTGTGGTTGTAAATGGGGTTCACTCAGAACAGAGACCAGTCACTAGTGGGGTACCACAAGGCTCTGTACTGGGTCCTGTTCTATTTAACCTATATGTAAGTGATATAACTAAAGGTTTGTTGGGCAATGTATGTCTCTTTGCTGATGATACAAAGGTGTGTAATAGGGTTGATATCCCTGGAGGTGTCTGTAACATGGAACTAGAGTTGAGCGAACCCGGACTGTAAAGTTCGGGTCCATACCGAACTTTGGGGGGGCGGGACCCGGACCCAAACCCGGACTTTTCAAAAAAGTCCGGGTTCGGGTCCGGGGTTCTGGTAATTTTACCAAAAGTTCTGAAAATTGCTGTAAAAAAGTCCAGGAAAGTCCTAGAGGTCTGCAAAAGGAAGGAAAATGGGGGCAAGGGTGGGACAAGTGCCCTACAAAGAAATGGGGACAGGGAAATAACTAAAAGCATTTAAAAAAAATAATTTCATAAAAAAATAAAAAATGGAGGTGGATGTGGACCATCTTCAAACTGGGTCTGAAAAATATTAATTAACGGTAGAAGCCATATCACTGTTCTAAAATCATCTTCAAACTGTGTCAAAAAAGTATAAATAAGCCGGGAGAACCCATATCACTGTTCTGCAAACATCTGGAAACTCTGTGTAACACTTTAACTAAAACCGGGAGAAACAGAACTACTGTTCTGCAAACATCTGGAAACTGTGTGTAACACTTTAGCTAAAACAGGGAGAAACCATACTACTGTTCTGCAAACATCTGGAAACTGTGTGTGTCACTTTAAATGAAACCGGGACTAACTGAACTACTGTTCTGCAAACATCTGGAAACGTGTGTGTCAAAGGTCTACAAACGTCT
>BLSH010364884.1:80739-113264 GCA_018402905.1 Glandirana rugosa | reverse complement strand
CAGTTTCCAGATGTTTGCAGAACAGTGATATGGGTTCTCCCGGTTTATTTATACTTTTCTGACACAGTTTGAAGATGATTTTAGAACAGTTATATGGCTTCTACCATTAATACGTTTCAGACCCAGTTTGAAGATGGTCCACATCCACCTCCATTTTTGCTTTTTTTAGGTTTTTATTTTTTTTTAAATGCTTTTAGTTATTTCCCTGTCCCCATTTCTTTGTAGGGCACTTGCCCCACCCTTACCCCCATTTCCTTCCTTTTGCAGACCTCTAGGACTTTCCAGGACTATTTTACAGCCATGTTTGTGCCTAAAAGTCCGTGTCCCCATTGATTTCAATGGGGTTTGGGGTCCGGGACAAAGTTCGGGTTCTGTCCGGACCCGAACCTGGACTTTGTCCCGAAGTTCGGCCGAACCAGCAGAACCCGGACTTCTAGAAGTTCGCCCAACTCTACATGGAACATGATTTGGCATTGCTGGAAGATTGGTCAAAGCAGTGGAGACTGCAGTTCAATATTTCTAAATGTAAAATAATGCATCTAGGGAAAAAGAATCCCCTTAGAGAGTACAGCATTGGGGGTACAGTGTTAGCCAAGACTACAGAATAAAAAGATTTGGGGGTGCTTATTTCAGATGATTGCAAAATGAGCAAACAGTGTGACCAGGCAGTGGGAAAAGCGAATAGAATTCTGGGATGTATCAGTAGAGGGATCACCAGCAGGTGGAAGGAGGTTCTGATTCCTATATATAGATCTTTAGTGAGACCTCACTTAGAATACTGTGTCCAGTTCTGGAGACCACACTTACAAAAATATATTGATAATATAGAACGAGTTCAGAGACGGGTAACAAAAATGGTGAAAGGTCTGGGGGATAAAACATATCAAGAGCGACTTCAAGAACTTAATATGTACAGTCTGGAGGAAAGAAGGGAGATGGAAGACATGATTGAAACCTTTAAATACATCAAGGGGGTGAATAAGGTTCAGGAGGGCAGTCTTTTCAATATGAAACCAAAATCAAGAACACGGGGACATGACCTCAAACTAACTGGAGGGAAGAACAAAACTAATCTTAGAAAGTATTATTTTACTGAAAGGATGGTTGATGATTGGAATAAACTACCAACAGAGGTTGTGAGACAGTCAACAGTAAATGGCTTCAAACATGCTTGGGATAAACATAAATCTATAGTCAGACAACAAGGTTAATGTAAAAAAATAAATAAATAAAAATAAAAATAAAAAGGGGCAGACTCGATGGACTACTCAGTCTTTTTCTGCCGTCACTTTTCTATGTTTCTATGTATACATGTTGTGGTGACATCTGTCTAACAGAGCATTTTCCTCAGTCTAGTGAGATTTTCTTCTCCTTCCTGATATATCTATGGGACAGGAAGTGAAAGAAATCACCCAATGGGACAAACATGGGAAAAAAAACCTGACCTGGTTTTAACCATTCCTTACTCTATCCAAAACTAAAAAAAATGTTTTGAATAGGATTTAATAAGATTTCTGTTTAACCATAAATAGAGTTTTTATTTTGCACTAAAGACAAGTACACTATTTCTTCTTACATTTGTTTCAGTTGGGGAAAAACAAGTTTCTAATTAGATGGTTGTATAGTACAGTACAGTACAGTACAGATGTATTCAAAGGACAATACAGAGGTATAATTCCTGAGCTTTTGTCCAATATAAATATAAAAACAGCAAGAGCAAGTGGATATCAGCCCGTGATACAGATTTTGCTCTTGGAATTTACCATATGAGGAAAATTGAGGAAAAGGCATCTTGGGATGAGAGGACTGGAAATTAACACACATTACAAGGCTTCATCCCAGATAAAAAAAAAGTCATTAAGGTCTAACAAAGACTCTTCCTCTTCCTCACAGACACATCAAAGGCTAGATCTTTGAGGGTCGGAGCCTTAAAGAAAGCATTGACCATCTTTTCCACCCAGATAGTATGCATGGGGAATCATTGACGTGGATTGTCTTGTTGGTTTTTCCTGCCTCTCTTCATATAAATTTGGATATTATTGATGATTCTGGATATTTATTGATATTTAATTTATATTGTCCCAAAATGTATTTGAATACATGAATCTAAATTGTGGATCATGTGCACAAGCTTTCTGTTTTGCTGCCTTGTTTTAGATTTTGGATTCATCTCTGTCCCTTGAAGGCACAGTAGCACAGCTTGGCTTTTTATATGTTGTCCCCATTTCTAGCAACACACTCTATTAACTATTCATCTGTTTTTGTATTTGTTTAAAATGCCAATATTTATTCATCACTATTTACAAAGTGTATTTTGTCCATTTATGGCACACAACCATTTTACTGTCATTCATTTTGTTTTGTTTTTTCATTTTTGCGCTCACGGTTGAGTTTCTTTTTTTTTTTTTCATTTATAGCTTGTTGTTTTATTCCGCAGCAAAGTCCATTATGTGTTATCTTTTGCAGCACTTTACTGTAAGTAATGGTGAGTAAACATGGTCATGTGATTCATAAAAATATAATTCTCATTTTTTTCAGATATGTTTTAATATCACATAATTGATAAATGTTTTAACACATAACAAACAGTGTTTTAAATTATGCAGATAAAGAGAGGTGGTATTTTTCAGCACACAGTTGAATTTCTATACAGTAATACCACAAATGAATAAAAATAATTCTTATTTTGTTGCCTCTTTTAGCCAACAAAGGCAGCTAATGTATAATTATAGGCTATACAACAACTGTACAGAATTGTAAATATTTAAAAAATATATACTGTACATAAGGTAATTTTAAGATGCAGACCTAGAGTGGTCCTTTTAATTGTCACTCCAGTCAAAACTGAAAATTACAGCCCAATATAGTGACTATTTTTTGAGGATGCATAGAGTAGGGAAGGAATAGGACTGCTGTTAGCTTTTTATTAATGTCTGTGTCTCTAGTTTTGATATTTCCCTCTTTTCACATCCTTGTGATCTTACAATTTCTTTGCTTATCTGATGGTTATGTTGGAGTGGAGAAATGTCGCAAAACAAACACCCACTGAAGGCTCCTTACTGTCACTCACACAGAAAAGGCTTGATGTATCCATACGACAGTACAGAAGTTTCATGCAGCCATCAATTAAACTTAGCTTGTATGGACTGAAAGGATGAGAGAGCCAAGGGTGAGAGATCCAAGCTGTAGGGATTGGTTTCTCTTCTAACCACAGTTCATCGTTTTGTATGTGAAAAAATATTTGGACCAGTTTCTATGACTTTCTATGACTTTCATCCTTATTCATTCCAAGTTTTACTAAGGGCCCCTCAGGGTAACAGAGACTGCCACATTTCAGCAATCATTAACATTTTTCAAAACCACCTTTAAGCTTGAAGTTCAAGCGCTCAGCCGTCCTAATTCCAGAACAGTTCCAGAACAGTTAGAGTCAAACCTGCATTTTATAGCTGAATCTGATTTTTAATACATTAGTCAGAAAAAAAAAGAGAGATAGCAAGAGAGAGGGAGAAAAACAGTGCACGCTGGAAGCAGACCCACTAACCCCAGATGTGCAGTCCCTGCACAGGAATACATAGGGGGAGATTTACTAAAACTAAAGCACTCAGAATCTGGTACAAGGTACCCAATCAGCTTCTAACTTTAGCTGGTTCAATTAGGCTTTGACAGTAACACCTGGAAGCTAATTGGTTTCTATGCAGAGCTGCGCCAGATTTTGCATGCTTCAGTTTTCGTGAATCCCCCCAATAGTTGTCAGATGACAAATCATTTGACAGCACCATAGCACGTTGCTTCCCTGGATATTCCTTTAATTTCACTTTCCTCCCAATACATTTTAAAGAGAAGTTTGGAATTTAGGAAAAAAATATATACTCACCTAAGTGGATACAGCATCAATCTAATGCTGCATCTGTCCCCCGCTGGCTCTACACTGAGGACTGAGCAATCAAAGACCACTGATTGCTCAGTTCTCAGCATTCTGTGAGCAGAGAGTTGGGGACTGTCAGTCATTCTCTCTCTGTTCTTGCCCCCTTCCACACGCTCACTGGAGCGCTGAGTTGGATTGGCTTACTGAGAGGTCAGGCTTACTGAGAGGCTGAGCCAGCTGCTGACCCAGGGTTCTGGGTGGATCCTGAACATATGGATAGGATCTTTTCAGATCCTGGACTGGCTCTGTAATATCAGTAGACAGCTGGCTTCAGCTGAAAATGGGTCCCAGGAGTGCAGAACTAACTGCACTCCTGTAATCCATAGGAGATGTATAGCTAGAACAACTTTGGTTATACTTCTTTTTTTAAAGAGACTCTGTTGCTAAAATTAAAAGCTAAACTAAAAGGCTTCTTGCGAGGAAGAAATCAGATATTCACCTCTCCTGTTGCACACTCTAGTAGTAATTGAAATGGCCCACTTAAAGTGATTGTAAAGTCAAATTTTTAAAAACAATTAAAATATTAACAGATTTATACTTACCTGCTTTGTACAATGGTATTGCACAGAGTTTTCCCTTACCTCCACTTCTGGGGTCCCCCGCCAGCAATCTTGGCTCTTCCTTCTGTGTCTGCCACCAAGGCAAGCTGCTTGCTATGGGAGCAGATGAGTGGGCTTTCTCCCGAGCTGGGCTGTTTGTGTCCACAGACACACACAGCTCCCCCCCACCACCACTCTCTGCTCCTTAGATTTGATTTGATTGACAGAAGCAGCAGCCAATGGCTCCCCCTGTTTTCAGCAAAGCCTGTGAGATCAGAAAGAGAAGACCTGCAGCAGAGCTGGATTGATACAGGAGTGAGATAAATGTTAGGGAGGGGGAAAGCAAACAGTGAAAGTTGTTTCCCCTTATGCGGAGAATACATTAAGGTAAAAAAAATCCTTTAGACTTTAGAACTGCTTTAAGAGTCTTAAAAAAACGACACTTTTGGGAGTGTCTGATTACTGGTCTCTGCTGAGCATAGTATTTTGACCTGCTGGCTGTGCAGTTTAGAGGGAAGAACCATAAGAGTGCAGCAGAGGAATAGGAAATTGACATACTTAAAAGTGATGGTTTCTGAACAAATTGAGAGGGCAATTTTCCATATTACCATGGAGCTCAACAGCACAGGCAATAGAAGAGGCAAGTATCTTTTTCAGAGAGCCTTTTAGCTTAACTTTTAGTTTTAATGCCAGAGTTGTTTTATAATACCTGACATAATTTTACTAGAAATATGCTTCTAACGTGTTTATGGGTTTTACATTGCTGTTTTTCAATCATAAGCTACAAACTCATTAATGTAAGGGAGGACATAGTGAATTGGAAGGTTATTTACTATACAGTATATTCATTTCATTTTTTTTTTACAAAAAATAATTTTAAAGGATGGGGCATTTTAGAAGATATAACATGAAATATATACAAAATTTGCGACTCTGCAAAATCTGTAAAAAAAATCTTTATGCATGCAAATTTATACAGCCTTTAATTTGTTTCATATTTGCACTGTAGCAATTTTATTGCACACTATCTACACTTTTATGAAGGAATATATTTTGCCTATAAAGCAAGTCTATACTTTCCTTTTAAAGGCTTTCCACAAATTGCTGCATATAAATTCTTCTTCTGACAAGCTGTTCTGTATTGTTGCAACTAAATTTTGCTACAATAATTTATTAACTAATCTCGGAATGAAAAGATAAAATAACAAGCCTTCACAACCAGTCTTTGAAATCTAGGCAATAAACATGTAAGTATTTAATACCACTCCATATATGGAAATACAAAACCATTTAGGATTTCTGAACCCACCTTCTGCTTAATCTGGCTTATTAGTGGGCATGTAGGGGCAGCAAATAATAAAACAACCCAGCATGCAAGGAGAAACATACTTCTGTCTATATGATGATTTATCACTACAATAGTATCTTACGGCAGGTACAAAAGCATAACATATTTAATGAGGAGAATCTGCCCACTTTTGATTCACAGGCGTTCAGGAATGCAGTTAATTTTGTTTTATGATACTATGATTCTCTACAGATTAAACTGCATGCCTATTTCCTCTCAGTTTAGTAGTTTGTCTGTATGTGCTGTGACATTGCAAAGGAAGAAATCATTAAGATTATATTAGAACTAAAGGCAAAACATTTTTTTCCATTTTGGATAGAATAAGGTTATAAGGAGTTATAACCCCTCTCAGGTTTTTCTTGCCTTCTGTGTTCCATTGGGGAGATCTCCCTTTACTTCCTGTCCTACAGACAAAACAGGAAGTGGAAGGAAATCCAACCAAAGTGAAGGCATCCCTGGTTGTCACCAGGATCACCAGAACTAGTGTCCCATTCAAAGATGTCATCTTTATTACTGAAACCATATATGTGTATGTTATTTGTTGTTTGTACCCAGAAACAAAAATATGCATTTCACTTTTTATCCTACCTAAAATATACTAACATTGACACTAACTGATACTGATATTAATTTTAAAAAATATTTTTTAATCCTACCTAAAATACATTGGACCTAACTTTTGACCCTGACCTCAACCATTGACACTAACCTTGACCCTAACCCTAACCTTGAAAGTGACCTAGATCAAATCCTGATCTACCTATTTTTTATTCTTTATTTTTTATATATTTATTTTTAAGACACATTTGTTTTTGTTTATATTTTTCTCCTCTAGGAGGAGAAAAATATACAATGTATCTTTCTCTCCATTCAAGAGGAGAAAAAAAAGCACAAGGGCAGGCTGCACAGTGACTGATCAGTGTGATAGCCAATCAGGGGCTATTACAGCGATCAGGAACCTGGTTTCCCAGTTCCCAATCATTAGTATGGGATAGGGATGGGCCCGCGGTTTGCCTGTTCATTGAATTTAGAACATTATGGGGCGTCCACAACGACTTCGCCACCGCGGAGCGCCCCATAATGCATTGAGGGCAGCTCCTCCTCCATGTGAGGGCTGCCGCCGTCTGTGCTGGCTTTGTTTTGGAGTTTAATTTATAGTGCGGGGAGGGGCCGCTGGGTGACGTATGGGTGACCCCGCCCCCTTCTGACATCATATGACCTTAGAGGAGACGGTCGCTCAATTACGTCACTGGGTGGCCCCACCCTTCACTATAAATAAAACGTCAAGACAAACAGAGCTCTTTCGGCGGGAGCCCTCACATGAAGGAGGAGCTGTTCATTTTTTTTTTGGGTCCGTTGCTCACCGTGATGGACAATGGATTACAATGGGGAACACTTATTTTTATTTTTTAATAAAGGACTTGTGCCTAATTGTCTTTCTTTTTTGACACTTATGGTGAAGTAGTAGTGGTATGATGTACCCAATTCAATGCTATTTCACATGGGAGGGTGGGGATCTGGGGGCCCCCTTATTAAAGGGGGCTTACAGATTCTGATAAGCCCCCCTGCCCACACACCCCCACAACCACAGCCCAGGATTGTGGGGAAGAGGCTCTTGTCCCCATCAACATGGGGACAAGGTGCTTTGGGGTGGGGGGCAGTGCCCCTCCTACCCCAAAGAACTCATACTCCCCATGTTGAGGGCATGTAGCCTGGTACGGTTTAGGAGGGGGGGAGCTTGCTCGCTCCCCCCCCATCTTTTTAGGGGGGACCCCACATCAATTTTTTAAAAATTTTGGCACAGGGTTCCCCTTAAAATCCAAACCAGACCCGAAGGGCCTGGTTTGGACTGGGGGGGGGATCCCATGCAATTTTTTTCAGTCATTTTTATGTATATTGCCAGGAGTCGGCAATACATTACAGCCGCGATAATAAATGACAATTTTTCCTTCACAAATGTCATTTTGCTCTGGTTATGTTCTAAACATCACAAAGACGCACCATTTTACAGGCAGACTAAGGGACAGCTTCAGGCACATTAATTAAAGGAATTTTTCTTTTTATTGTTTAACTTTAAGCATTATTAAAATCACTGCTCCTGAAAAAATTATTGATTTAAAAACTTTTTTTTGCATTGATACACTTTTTAGGGCAATAGCTTGCATATAAACCTTTAAAATGAGCACTTTTGATCTTGACTTTTTCATGTTTGGGTTCCATAGACATAAATGGTGTTCGAAAGTTTGCATAAATTTTTTGTCTGTTCGCATGTTTTGGTGCCGAACCGGGGGTTGTTTGGCCCATCCCTAGCATGGGACACAGAGTTCTCTGTGAGAGCCTGGTCCCTCTGCTGGTAGTGCACTGTGCAGCACACCCCTAGCACAAACACAAGTGCACAGATATGCGACCCCTCAGAAGTAGGCTTGCTTTTGTGAGGCTGCAAATACTATATGTGTACACGCAGCAGGAAAGGGTTAATCCAAGCCATGTTTTGTTTCTACTTTGTATTATGTCACTTATATTTGGTTCTGATCCAATTATATTTGGTTCTGATTTGTTTCCACTGGCCTCTAATTACTGCTACAGTAGAGATATAAGGAAAAGCCTACAGCAAAGCTATCTCTCTAACCAGTGGCACAGGAAGGTTAGGACTCTTGCACACGTGCTTAGAAATGTAGCAAAATGACAAACATGGGTCAGCTTAGCTATAGCGTTAATCCATGTAATACGTTTCACATGTGTTATGACATGTTAATAAATTCTGCCCAAAAGCCACAAGGGGACCTGAACTCTGTGAGTGCTTCAAAAATGTGTGTTGAACATATCAAAAATGCTACAGATGCATTTTGGCGTGCTGCAATTGAATTCAATGGAGGGAGCAAGTTGCAGCAAAGCCTAAATGAATGCAGCATGCTCTAAAATTCTTGAAAAAATGCAATGCTAATATGCTGGAGTATACTGTCCTGTCCACCTGCCATTGTTTCAATTATTAGTCTGTTGGCTGGCCGTACAGGAGTTAAAAACGCAGCTAAAATTGTTTCTTTTTTTTTTCTTGCCACATTGCTAAGCCCATGTAAAAGAGGCCTTACCTGTTAGAGTTTAAAAAAGACTGCATAAGTAAGGTTGCTGAAACTTGTGTTTGTTTTGGTTTCGGAGCCTAGCCCGCCACTAGGTGAGGTTCCTGTATTTACCGTATTTTGTTAGTGTTTGACTGGCTAGAATTTACTTTTTGTTTTATTATTTAAATTGCTTTTACTCTCTGCGACCTAATGTAAATAAATTCCACTGAGTGTTAGTTTTATAAAGCACCTGCTGTCTGAAGTATATTCATACATCCTTGTTAAAGTGAAAAATGAAAAAAGCATATCCTTCTATTGTGCTTTAATTCAAAGCACCTAGTGTGATTTCTGTCTGCTCTATTATTCCTCTGCTATTTGCATCAGTCACTTCTAAGCATCGAGGTCAACACAAGGCACTCCTGGGAGATGGCTCAATCCCCCCTAATGCACACAGCAGGTAATTGACAGCTATGCATGTTTCCCTATGAGACTGTGTGTGGGGGGGGGGGTGCCCATTCCTTCCACTCAGGTCTCAGATTACACTCATTTCTTCTCTCTATGCTGTGCAGTGTGTGCCATCTTATCCCTTACCCTGCTTTCTGAAGTTCAAAAATGTTGTGTAAAATGTGTGCTTTATGAGGCTGTAGAAGAGACGCTGTAGATAAACGGGTAGAACTTATATAGAAGGATTTGTTTCATATCTGTTTATCATCAGAGGCTAGTCAAATCAGTGGGTATATGTAAGGCTTTACAACCATTTTAATTCTGATTGTACCCTTTACCCCAGAAAAGGTCATCCCAAAAGAGTGAAGTACCACAGTATCAAGGTTGATACTTCAGCAGCTTAAAGCAGTGTCTACTCTTGCCTAGGAAGTGATATTAACATCCTTTGCAAATGTTTGTGCACAAAGCCTCTGATTTTTATTATTTTAAAAGCAGATTTTCAATGGTTTCCTCGCTAATTAATGGAGCACTGAGGAATTGGTTCAGATCTTCTGGTCTGGCTATAACTGATTAGGCAAATCCCCCCTAGAGGTGACTGCACATACCTGCAACAGATTTCAGTATGACAGAATGTGGAATGGGCACAATTCTGACAATTCCAGTTCCAGTTCTCACTCCCTTCTGACCATCATGCATTCTGGGCCTATCACAGTGATGGACAGTCTCACTATCTAATAGAATACTATAAGAAAGTTCCTACACCTGGCAGCACATTTTTCCTTGTTATTAAAGTAACAGAGTCACTTTTAAATCAAATTTCAATTTTGACTGCAGTCTACTTTTAAACATATAAATATTCACACATCTATACAAAATTGTTCTGGAAAACAATTAGTAAGCCCCATCCTAAAGAACTGTTTAAGATTTCTCAGCAGTCAATCTGCTATTAAAGGAAATTTCCAGTCAAAGTAAAAATGTTATGAATGATTTTGACCCCTTTAGGAACACAGAGGACACATCTGCACAGAAGACATGTATATGTAAAAGCATCTGCAGCTCCTGGGAAAGGAAGAGGCATAAAAAAAAGCTAAAGCAAATTTTACATATTATTTAAAATGCTATAATCCCCTTTAAGAGAATGAAGTGCCAGAACTGCAGTTTAACAGTTTGCTATGTTTCACTTTTTCCTTCATCTGAGAAAGAAAGTCTGTCACTGACAACAGATTTCTGCACACCATTTACCAGGCAACTCTTGATTGGTGCAATGTAATTATACACAGTAGCAATATTAATCAGTTCTTAGCTGTAAAGCTGTAAATTGAGGGCTAGTCCAGGGACTTGGGAGAACTTAGCTGTGCTCCATCTGTTACATATGTAGCTTTGTATAGCATTTCTCAGCTAGTCCTTGATATTTGTTGTGCACATGCTATGATTATTTTGCCAGAGATTAATGATCACTGCTGTTCAAGAATCTCAAGCTCACTCCTTTTCTGTCAAGCAGCCAAAAAGTCGAACATTACAATCATGTTTTACATTTAACCTATTAGCATAGAGTTTTGTACTTCAACTAATAAAGTGAAATTATCTCCCAAATGAGGCCTGTGAGGTTCATGCAGGATCGCTCGCTCCTCTTGTATATCCAGCATTTGGCTGCTCTCAGTCCCTAAAAGTTTTTCCAGGACCACTTGGACTTTGTGTTTTCTTCACACCCATCCGTGATCTGAGAGGCTTTGATGACCTGTCTCGAACTCCGGGCATGCTGTTGAAGGTGTTTGGAGATACATATCTGGCTTATTTGATCTCTGTCGTAGAGATCAACTCCCTTTGGTGAGTAGGGTGTGGAATTGGTGGGGTGGAATCTAAAGTCAACCTATCTTGTGGAATCCTCACTTCACATACAGGACTGAGCATGTTTTGCACCTATGAACTACTTATTGTGTTTCATCACTTAAGCTTACTGATGATTAATTTTTTAATATGGGACTCATGTCATATTGAATGAATTTGATGTTCTATAAGGACTGATTTATATTGATCACCTAGTCACTTTATTAGCACTGCACTTTGGTTTATGATATTTATACTTACAATTTGCTTCATTTGCACAGATTTTTTCTAACTGTGGGAGCGCGGTCTTAATTTTTATGCACTTGGACATATAACTGCTTATAAAAGGAGAAGATTGTGACTTGTATACGGTTGTACACAGAGTGGTATGAAGGCCTCTTCAACAACTAAGTGGAGAGATTATCTTTTTTTCTTCCATAAACGTTTTATTAGCATTTTATCGATCATACAATTATCTTGAATATTACTCAGTTTTAACAGTTTCGAACATAAAGTCTAGAACAACACTAGATCAAGTTATACATATGTTGTATGCAGTACAACAATATTCGTGTCGAATTCCTTACGTCGGGAGACTCCCGTTTTTAAGGAGTTCATGTGAGCTTCAGTCCAATGAAAGACCACTATTCATGTAGTGCAATTGTCATAAGTAACTTTCCATGGCAAGAACATTAATCCCAGTTGGATCCATAGGCTTTGGATCGCGAGGGGCACTTGGTGTTTTGCACTACTGTCTGCTCGTTATTCAGAGTCGGTTCATATTGAGTCGACTCCGGCAGCCCATGGAGAGATTATCTTGATATAAATGGCCATGTTCAGCGGGCATTGCTTCCGTACAGGGTTCAGATTGTGCTAACCATTGAAGGGAACTTTTTTCTTCCAGTACCCCTGGTAGTGGGAATAACTGATAGGGTTACACAGGTCATGAATGCCTTTCTTCTGGGCACTCCAATTTCCCTCCCATGACAGTATATTGTTTGTCTAAATTGGCTGTAATATTGCTTTGCAGGTCCAAAAATCCAACTGCAGCATCAAAAGCAGGCCCTAATAACACTCTGTTGAGTAGCTAATGCTAATGCTACAGTGTCTCACTGCAAATCTGATTTAAGCTTTCAGTGGGTGTGTGTCAAGCTGATATGAGGCATATTTCAATTAAATATAGCTAGAATAAAAAAATATCATGATTTTCAAAGTAAAAACAGCGTTTAGTATATTTGCCTGGAGAACTTTGTCCATGCTAACCAGATGGCCCACGTGATTCACATATTGCAAATGTGGTAAACAATTACAAATAGGGATAAAAAAAATAGCAATTCATCAAAGCTGAAATATTTAACTGCTTAGGTGAAATTTGCAAGAAAAAACAAAACTTTTTTTTTCATATAGAGGGTGTGGGTTTTTGGGGAAAATTGTTAAGATTGTTTAGATTATATAACTTGAAATAGAAGTCCAGTCAATTGCTTTCTAAATGTGAACCTGCTCCCAGCCCTTCTCTAAATCCTATATTAATTACCCAGTAAAGGAAAGATGTCTATACATATCTGTTCTGAAGGCGCTCCAGTCCAGTCACATGACCTCCCCAGCGGCCTGCTTCAGTGAAGAGAAGAGATCGCTAACAACAGCTGTAATTTCTCCAAGCAGTGACATAACCCATAGGCTTACTATGGTGCATTCGTTGTCAGATGTATCTCCTCTACATTGTAGCCAGCGCTGGGAGCCAATCATGTGACTGGCCCGGAGCGCCCTCAGAATAGCTAAGTATAAACATTTTTCATTTACAGGGTAGTTAGAATAGGGCTTAGAGTGGGGGTGGGAGAAGGTTTAAACTTAGATAGTATTTCACTGGACTTCTACTTTAAGTTAACCATTTCAAGACCAGAGTGTTTTATCCCCTTCCAGTCAAGGCCATTTTTCAGTTTTTTCAGCACTGTCAACCTTTGAATGACAATTGCTCAGTCATGCAATATTGCATCCAAATAGAACCTTCTTTTAGTGGTATTTAATGAATGAAGCTCAAAGATTTAACAGGGCTCTATTAAAAACGATTTAATTCAGTTATACATGCATTACAAAATTGTTACATGTATTTTTAAGTACAACTACCATATGGATCTTAATTTGCCTTGATAGCACTCTTATGTCAACCCTTGCACCGCAGCATTAATTCTGGGAGCGGGCCCAGGCACAAAGTTAAGGGTGTTATCTGATTCTTGACTAAATATCAGCTTCTGGTCAAATGCAAGGATAGTATATAAAGCGACTGGTTACATATCCACTTTACCACTTTTCTGACGTTAATCCCTCCTGTTAATGTATTGTGCAAAATTCATGAAGCATCTGTGACACCTTTGTGACACCATAAAATAAAATGACATGGACTTTCACTGTATTGTTCATTTAAGCACAAGATACTCCATTTTGTTCACGCTGCTGTAATGTGTTCTGTGACCTTCACTTACCACACAGATACACTTTCTGCTAGAAGCTCTCTCTCTCTCTACTCCCCCCTCCCCTCTCTGTGTTTTATTTTTGCAATTATTCTATTCGCTAGCTTTTAATAATATATTTCTCTTTGTTTGTTTTAATAACATTTCACGACACCCCTTTCTTATCTATGTATAAAATATCATAATAAATCTTGTCAGAACGGACATTTTAAACACATAGATTGCGTCCCGGGGATCTGTTCCTGCAATTGCAAAACTAACTTTCATTTTTAGAGTCACAATCAGAAATTTCCTTAACAGTTCTGACAGCGACTTGTGCCCCTAATTCAGGCAGTTCTAAAATGCTCTACTTCTACATTGTGGCGCATCGAATATGTCAAATTCAAAATAAAATTCCGACAGTTTTTTTTTTAAGACCAACTCTCTTATGGTGTACAGAGAGAGAAACTGGTGCACACAGATTTTGTAAAAATGTCTTGCTTGAATTCTAAAAGCATGCGCCAAATTCAAAGTACAGGTTCTAGAAAAGTGCATGAATTTGGTGCATGCTGCACCACTTTTACAATACACGAGAGACACTTTTGCAAAATCTGTTGGTGCCCGTCTTTTCGAATTCTAGGGATTGTGTTTTCACAAACCATACAAATTTTTCCAGACCCGTATAAGAGATTTAAAGTGAACTTACGTGTTTTAATATCAGATCACTGATGTTAGTTGATATTGCTCGTAGCCAGTCTGCACTGTCATGTGCTGATTGAAACTGCAGAGTCCCCGAGCTTACTCCATCCTGTGCCAGCAATTCAAACGAATTAGGTCTGTGGAAGACGTATTAACAAAATATTATTTCAGTGATAGCTACAAAAATATATTATTATAAGATTAGTGCATAAAAAATTCTATATTCCTCTTATCGATTAACTATATTTTTGTTAATAATGTAAGTTTATTGACAGATGTCTCATTAGAAATGAACAATGATTGATCATTTTCTACAAGGGTTTACATAATATGTTGTGGAATGTAAAAGATATATTAATAAAAATCAGAGGGAACACTGTGTGCTTTTATTTCTTATTGTTTCCCCAAGGATTGCCAGTTGGCGTCCTACCAGTGCAATGTTCATCAACACAGTGTAGTCAAAGCTGCCTCATACCCCTTCAGTCAGTTAACATTAGAAGCAGTCAGTGAGTAAAACACAAGCAATGGGATACAGTCAAGAGTAAATACTCTACCCCAGGGCTACTGACAGCATTCTTGTGTGCAATATGATTCTTAGTCTCCAAAGACAGAAAATAGGGTAGATTTTTGTTTATTTTTTTTTTATAGAAATGTATAAAATATATATAATTGATTGAGACTGGCTTCACACAATTGCATTATGGAAATGCACTGTCAGTTAGAATGGCACCCCAATATATAAGTGCAAAATGTGCCAGTAGACTAGCTGTGCGTTGTGATATGCTATGGATTTCAGGCTGATTTTGAAAAAAACCTTTTGAGAACTGAACTCAAAAAGAGATTTAATCACCAGTGTAGCCGTAGTCTTAGTGTTAGGGATTGGTGATAGTTGAGAGAGCCATTATTGATAAATGGAAAATTGAATCTGTTCTCCTTGCCAAAAAATACATGAGCAGAATATCTGACAATGGGTTTTGGGCTCTTATACCATATACTAAAATGTCGGACAGGGAAGCTGTGCCTATTTCCCTTCACTTGAACCGACATCACTGTCCTGAAATAGCAGCTTCCATCTAAGATCTAGCACAATGATATTTTGCTTTGTGACAGATTCCCTTTAAGAAACAGTGGAAGAAATATTATTGATTTGGTTTTGTTGGAGAGTGAAGGATACGACTGGAAAATTGCACCTTGCAGCTTTGCTATTTCCATCCTTCTATGCAGGATTGCCTTGTGGTTCTCTTCCTCACCATTCCAAACATTTTGGACAATAACGCTAGGTTTACATCTTTTTGAGTGATTCCCTGACCCACAACCGCCCGCAGTGAAAATGGACTGCTCTGAGAAAAGGCGCATGACTGCCATTCAGAATGAATGGCACCACCACTCATGTAAAAACACAGCGCTTTTGTGGGTGCAGGAACTACAGGAAAATGACATGGTCAAAATGACTATGCGATTTCCCTGCGGGCCACATTTTGTAAAAGGCGCATGCACCTTTTTCTGTGGGAAACAGAGGCATGGCAGCCCATTCATTTGAATGCCCATGCAAACGTGGACCACAAAAATGCCAAGGTGTGAACCTAGAGCAAAAGTTTCCCACAGAAAATCAGCTGTTTTTTTGCAATGTTTCAAGCAGAACAAAACCCCTTGTTAAAGTGATTGTAAAGTCTTTCTTTTTTTCCTATAAAAATAACAAACATGTTATACTTACCTGCTCTGTTGAAATAGATTTGCACAGGGCACCCTGGATCCCCCTCTTCTCGGGTCCCTCTTCTGTGATCCTGGCCCCTCCCTTCTGTTCAGTGCCCCCACAGCAAGCAGCTTGCTATGGGGGCACCCGAGCCGAGTCACAGCTCCCTGTGTCCATTCAGACACGGAGCCCTGACCCGGCCCCATCCCCTCTCTCTCCTGATTGGCTAGCTGACTTTGATTGACAGCAGCGGAAGCCAATGGCGTCACTGCTGAGACTCAGCCAATCAGGGAGGGACAATCTTGGACATTGCTGGACAGAGAGGGACCTCAGGTAAGTGTTAGGGGGTCTGAGGGGAGCTTCTGTACACAAAATGCTTTTTATCTTAATGCATTCACGTACTAATAATGCCTCTTTACTTACTATGAAGAAATGGAGGGTGGTATTTGTTCCTTTGAAATCCTTTAACTTTATTTATGTATTTTGTTGGTTCGTTCACTGAAGCCTCCAGCTGTTGCACTTCCATTCAATTTGGAATGTTGCAGCAAACAGACTAAAAGCCTTATTGATTCCTCTATCTGAACACTTTGGCAGCACATAGATCATGGGTGCTAAACCTGTAGCCATCCAGCTGTAGCAGAACTACAAGTCCCATGATGCATTGCAAGGCTGACAGTTGCAAGCATGACTCCTAAAGGCAGAGGCATGATGGGACTTTTAAGCCCCGTACACACGGGTGCGACGGTCATACAACCGAATGCCGAAAATCATATGTTGGCTGTTGTGTCTCATGTACTGATGTGCACTAAGCGATCGTACGACCAAGCCAAATGTGGTGACGTGCTATGAGCGCATAAAGAGGAAGTTCAGGTGAATGTGATTTGTGAATTAGGAATGTAGGTTTACACGACCGGACACTTCTGGGCGTTCCTGATTTTTGAGCATGCGTGTTTTGCACGTACAACTTTGTTGGCCCAACTTCTCTGCACACATGGCACAACAGTCGTACAACCGCTTGTTGTACAACAAAAGTTTTCTAGTCTGCTCATCCAACTTGTGTTGCATATCGTCGCACGTCGGCTGTTATAATCGTGCGTACTAATGGTCGGATGATTGTACAACAAGCTGTTGTATGGCCGTTGTTGTATAACCATTGTTGTACGACTGTCACACCGTGTGTACGAGGCTTTACTTCTGCAACAGCTAGAGGGCCATAGGTTGAGCACCCGTGACATAGATGAGTATGTTTTTTTTTTATTCAACCAGTGGATTTACCAAAAAAAAAAAAAAATGGACCAGATTCCTCTATCCACGTAGTTGAGGTGGATGAGGACTTCTTTGTCATCAGAATGATCTAATGAGCATTGCAGACTATAGCCTACAGTGCTTATCAAGCAGGAAAAATGCAGGGTGGTTGTACAGAAGTCAATCGGTAGTTCTACTTCGGTACAACCTCTCTGCCCATACATGGATCAAAATTCGGCCAGTCTCTTCTGAAATAGCCAAATTTCGATGCATGTATGCCCGGCTTTATTGTAAGACACAACACAACATATTGAAATACATCAGTGAAATGACTGGGACTATGATTTGCCTTTATGGCTGTAGCTGTATTTAGAGCAGACAAAGGTTACAGATATGGGAAGAAGGATGTAATTCTGCACAGGCTCCACCGATTTTGTATCCAAAGATGTGTCATAATTTGTATAGGACAATATATATATATATATATATATATATATATATATATATATATATATATACAGTATCTCAAAAAAGTGAGTACACCCCTCATATTTTTGTAAATATTTTATTATATCTTTTCATGTGACAACACTGAAAAAATGACACTTTGCTGCAATGCAAAGTAGTGAGTGTACAGCTTGTATAACAGTGTAAATTAGCTGTCCCCTCAAAATAACTCAACACGCAACCATTAATGTCTAAATCACTGGCAACAAAAGTGAGTACACCCCTAAGTGAAAATGTCCAAATTGGGCACAAAGTGTCAATATTTTGTGTGGCCACCATTATTTTCCAGCACTGCCTTAACCCTCTTGGGCATGGAGTTCACCAGAGCTTCACAGGTTGCCACTCCTCTTCCACTCCTCCATGACCTCTTCCACTCCTCCATGACAACATCATGAAGCTGGTGGATGTTAGAGATATTGCGCTTCTCCACCTTTTGTTTGAGGATGCCCCACAGATGCTCAGTAGGGTTTAGGTCTGGAGACATGCTTGGCAAATCCATCACCTTTACCCTCAGCTTCTTTAGCAAGTCAGTGGTCATCTTGGAAGTGTGTTTGGGATCGTTATCATGTTGGAATACTGCCCTGCGGCCCAGTCTCCGAAGGGAGGGGATCATGCTCTGCCTTCAGTATGTCACAGTACATGTTGGCATTCGTGGTTTCCTCAATAAACTGTAGCTCCCCAGTGCCGGCAGCACTCATGCAGCCCCAGACCATGACACTCCCACCACCATGCTTGACTGTAGGCAAGACACACTTGTCTTTCTACTCCTCACTTGGTTGCCACCACACACGCTTGACACAATCTGAACCAAATCAGTTTATCTTGGTCTCATCAGACCACAGGACATGGTTCCAGTAATCCATGTCCTTAGTCTGCTTGTCTTTAGCAAACTGTTTGCAGACTTTCTTGTGCATCATCTTTATAAGAGGCTTCCTTCTGGGATGACAGCGATGCAGACCAATTTGATGCACGGTGCGGCGTATGGTCTGAGCACTGACAGGCTAACCCCCACCCCTTAAACCTCTGCAGTGATGCTGGCAGCACTCATACGTCTATTTCCCAAAGACAACCTCTGGATATGACGCTGAGCATGTGCACTCAACTGCTTTGGTCGGCCATAGCAAGGCCTGTTCTGAGTGGAACCTGTCCTGTTAAACTGCTGTATGGTCTTCGCCACCGTGCTGCAGCTCAGTTTCAGGGTCTTGGCAATCTGCTTATAGCCTAGGCCATCTTTATGTAGAGCAACAATTCTTTTTTTTCAGATCCTCAGAGAGTTCTTTTCCATAAGGTGCTATGTTGAACTTCCAGTGACCAGTATGAGAGGGTGAGAGCAATAACACCAAATTTAACACACCTGCTCCCCATTCACATCTCCAACCTTGTAAAACTAACAAGTCACATGCCACTGGGGAGGGAAAATGGCCAATCTGGCCCAATTTGGCCATTTTCACTTAGGGGTGTACTCACTTTTGTTGCCAGCGGCTTAGACATTAATGGCTGTGTGTTGAATTATTTTGAGGGGACAGCAAATTTACACTGTTATACAAGCTGTACACTCACTACTTTACATTGTAGCAAAGTGTAATTTATTCAGTGTTGTCACATGAAAAGATATAATACAATATTTACAAAAATGTGAGGGGTGTACTCACTTTTGTGAGATACTGTATATATTTTGTTTGGTTAGTTGTTTGCTCTGTTAATCTGAAGGTCTCAGTACTTTCTGAATCATTAGTCTAGGCTTAGTATGCAGGTCAAGAGTTAAAGCTTTCTTCCTTCACTGGATGCATGCTCATGTCACCTGAATTTGAAAGTACCGAGGGCAAAGACAGCCAGGAGTGTGTAATTTTTGAAGGATGTAAACAATGGCAAACTCTATGTTTAATTCAGTACAATTCAGTAAAGTTAATGGCACTGCAATGCACCACCACAATTCACGTGTTAAAATGCATTGCACTGATGTGCATGAAAAAGTACATTTCTGCAATGCAAAAACGTGACTTGACCCATAAGGAAAATCCTGAAATCATTGTATCCAAATATAAAACCAGTTGAAGCAGCTCCAAAAATATGTGCCTGAGCTATTTTAATAAGGATCCAGATGAAAATATTACCACTCAGCTAGTTGGATCCTCCATACTGCCTGTATCTGATGTATGAAGAATATTTAGATAGCAATGAACATCTCCATAACCCAATCCTTTCCTAATCCATAGAAGTGGAAGTGATGGTATTATGTTTTTCTCAGAATGTTTCTTTAAGGGCCCATTCAGACTATGACTTGAGTTACTACACGTGCATTAATGCAGCTCTCTATCATGTGTTAAGGTGTAATGCACTAAGGGAGCCTATTAATTTTGAGCAGACTAACAGTTCACTTTTATTCACTAGAAACTAAACCTGACTCTTCTTTATGGGCAATGTTGTGTTGCAGTGCAGGGGTATATCCCGCTACTTTAATAGTGCATTGGAGTGCCATTTAAAGTTAATGGCACTGCAATGCACCACCACAATTAACATGTTAAAATGCATTGCACTGATGTGCATGAAAAAGTACATTTCTGCAATGCAAAAACGTGACTTGGCCCTTAAGGAAAATCCTGAAATCTTTGTTTCCAAATATAAAACCAGTTGAAGCAGCTCCAAAAATATGTGCCTGAGCTATTTTAAAAAGGATCCAGATGAAAATATTACCACTCAGCTAGTTGGATCCTCCATACTGCCTGTATCTGATGTATGAAGAATATTTAGATAGCAATGAACATCTCCATAACCCAATCCTTTCCTAATCCATAGATTTAAAGGCAGTATGGAGGATTTAAAGGCAGTATGGAGGATCCAACTAGCTGAGTGGTAATATTTTCATCTGGATCCTTATTAAAATAGCTCAGGCACATATTTTTGGAGCTGCTTCAACTGGTTTTATATTTGGATTCAATGATTTCAGGATATCTATATATTATTGTATTTTCACCAAGGAACTTTATTTCTCCATTCTATATATAATATCTATTAACATAACTTGTAGAAGACTATAACATAATACTAGTAGAATGGTTTATTTTCCTCCCAGAGATCAAAGAGTTTAGCAATGTAGTACCATCATTTCTCATGGTATACTAATGTGATTTCCAAAGTGTAATTCATTTAAAGTGATGTCCCAATTTAGCATAATTAATTTAACGTGTATGTCAAGGTGAGGTCTGAACTTGTGACAAGATCTACAGTTTTATTTTGCACTTATCAAACAGATATAACAACATGCTTCCTGTGGTATAGCAGTAGACCCCCAACCTTAAAAAAACCTGACTATTTTAATGCAATCTATCTATTAAAATAATAAAATTAGTAGTACTTAGCTACCTTAATACCTGTACCCCTACCAGTCTAAACTTGCCTACCATCTTCCTTATTCTCTGCCAACTCACAGATGATGTTTGCACCTCATCTGGTGCTTGTGATGTACTGAATTAAATTATTGAAGGGGGGCGGGTTCCTTTCAATTCAAAGTAATTGTCTTCCTAGCATAAAATAGGAGTAACCCAAGAAGATTCCTCTTGGCTGTAGTCACCAGATACATTTTGGGGGAAGGAGTAAAGGAAGTATCTGCCACTGCATTAATTATGTTAACAATTGCCACCCAATAATGAGCGATAGCCAGACAATACAAAAAGACATATATACATTCCTCCAGAGAAGACACTGGGTTTAGCTTGTGGAGGCAATGTGGTCTAAATTAAGATCTGTGTAGATTTTTAAATTGAGCAATTCTCTCTCTAATGTAAAACAGGCATTAAAACAGGCATTTGCATAAGGAGTCCAATATATCTGCTCAATCTTCATCATCAAGTTCTGTAGGGACTCCATTAGAACACACTCATACAGTAAATAACAGAGGTAAGTTTTTCCAAATCTTTAGATCTAAGCATCAATTCCAATTCAGAACATTCCAAGTCTAATTGACTAGATGGAAACTGACAACCAAAGGCATGTGAAACCTACAGGTACTGGAAGAAAAAATGTGCTGGTAAATTATATTTAGAAAAGAGGAGTGGGAAAAGCATTGGTGTGAGTTCATCCACAATATGCAATATAGGTTTTGTTTGGAGTTTGGTCCATCTATGGGGGTCAGGTATGGCAGAAAAGTGAGGTAATGAGAAGTTGTTCCACAGCGGGGTATGTGGAGAAAGAGCAACACTAGGTGGGGGCTTACAGCCCATACCCCACTACCTGGCTCGCAGAGTAGTTAACATGGAGGGAGTCACCTACGAGCAGTTTAGTGGGAAGTGTGTGTCACATAAGGTGCAAGGTTCTGGAGTGCTGCACAAAATCACCACAAAATCCTGGAGTGCTCCATAGAACCACTGCAAGGTCCTGGAGTGTTGCACAAACTAGATGCTGCAGACCCAACCTGACCAAACAGGCTGCAGGGTTACTGAGCACAGCATAAACCTATGCAGTGTCACCAAGCACCACACAAACTAGCTGCTGCAGAATCAGCAAGTACTAAACAACTAACCCTGTAACAACAAGTTCCACACAGACTGGCTGCAGGGTCACTGAATGCCACACAAACTGGCTGCAGGGTAACTGAGTGCCACACAAACTGGCTGCAGGGTCACTAAATACGGTGCAAACTGGCTGCAGGGTAAAATGTGTCAGCCCAACTGTCAGCAGGATCACAAAGTGCCAAAGAAACTGACTGTAGCGTCACTGAGTATCACACAAAAACTGGCTACGGGGAGCAGGCAGCAGTTATACTGTAGAAGAGACCCAACCCCCCTCCTGTTGTTTTCAAGACTGGTTTCAAACTTTTTTTCTCCCTTCGACTGGTTGTTGTGTGCTCCCCATCCCAGTATCTGCCTTTTATATTGTGTTAGCACTATTCCCACAATATCATACTAAAGTCAAAATATACCAAGACAATAAATTAGTGTGGAGTGAAGCAGCTGCACCAACATTCAAAATCCTATTAATGATCATATGCTGTATAAGCTTTGCTATACAAATAAATTCTAAGTGCATAACACCACATGTGTATACTCACAAAAGTGTAGAACATATATAAAGCAACGTCCCTTGAATAAACCAGTAACTAAATGGAGTCTCCTAATTGTTACTGTGAAGTGAAAGTCCACCAGCTCCTCCCAAAAGTCCATCACACCAAGAATGGTCCTCTTTGAAAAAATGCCCTCTGTCAAACCTCATCATCACCTACAGAAAAGCCTGCTCACTAAGTCAGATAGACCTTATAGGTCATATTGCACGTTATACTCCAAATCCCAGATCTTCAGACCATAGACCAGGGATATACAATTAGCGGATCTCCAGCTGTTGCAAAACTACAAGTTCCATCATGCCTCTGCCTCTGGGTGTAATGCTTGCGGCTGTCAGAGTCTTGCTATGCCTCATGGGACTTTTAGTTCTGCAACATCTGGAGGTCCGGTAATTGCATATCCCTGCCATAGACCATATACCTCTTGTAATCTCTCCAGTTCCACAAATGCTCATTTATGTTTTCATTTGCAATGATGCACATTTCTGATATTATGTTTTACATTGTATCAGTACTCCACCAACAAACCAGGAACATGTCAGCAGAGATAGAATCAGTACTGATTAAGTCAGACACGTGTCTGTAAGCAACCAGTACCATACTGCTAAGACAATTAATATTGTACTGACGCAGACAGAAATGCCCATTTACCTGGGAACTAACCGGAAATTTACCTGGCAATGCAAAAAATAGGATTCAGTTGCCAGGTGAGTGAAAGTATCAATGAATTCTCCAGAACAGCCTGTTATGGAATATTTTTAATACTGTGTGTGATTTCAGTCTCCCAAGTCATGCACACAGAGCTGACTGCCTGATTTGGCCATAAAGAGGTGGATGGGAGGGGTGAGGTACCTGGTATTTGGCTTCCTACTCATGGCGGAAAACCTGGAGGTGATGCTGGGGCATTAATTGTGACATAGCACAGTAGATATTCCATGGGATAGTAACGTCTTGACTGAAAAGTAAGTTTATTCTGTGCTTCTATTTTGGGAAAACCTCTTTATATGTGGTGGGAAAACATGCTGTGATTCTAGGAGTAGAGAAAGAAGCCAGGAATCTATATTTACATTGTGGAGTCTATGCTAGGTGTTGTTTTACAGTGTACTGGACATTCTGTTTACTAATTGAAGATTTATCAGGTTGCTGAATTGGATGACTTTAGGCATCACTCTGCTGAAAGTTTATATCAAATGATTTGTGCACATCATATGGCCAAATATTTAAAGCCAAATGAGTACAGAGGATTTCCATTTAAATGAAAAATATGGGGCAGTTCCCTCATTTTTTTCACTGCCCACCCCAATATCCCATAACCCATGACCTTAAATGCCACTGATCAGCACAAATATGCCCATATATGGCATTGCTCTGCTGGTGTATGTCACTCAACTATCTAATTATTCCACTGATCTTCCAGTATATAAAACTAAGCTACTTGTATAGTGCCATCCTGTCACTGTTAAACCAGGCAACGTAAAAACATCAGTACTTACTGCAGACCTAAGTACAGTTTGGCCATACCCACTATTTGGCACCGAGTGCTTAGTGCAGCACAAATAGCCCCACCCATTGCTCTGCAACTTACTCCACCCTCAATCTCAGGAATTACACTTTTCAAAAGTTCCCAAGTATGACAATCAGTACCATATTCACACAACCAGGAACATTTATTTGTTCAGTTTTATTCATAGTTTTATTCAGTTAATACAGCATACGACTATAGACAATACTATTTTACTGTCTAAATGTCCTGAGTACTCACAACTAAAATACATGTTTTTATTCTTTTAGTCCTTTAGTTCTTAAGAAAATGAAACATGATAAAAACACACCTCAATTAGAACTTCACCTAGCAGCCTAGACAGCGCAACGTTCAGTCAACTCACTTGCATATGAAGTGCTACCTGACCCACATCTCTGTGCCATAGAATGCAGTGATATAATGCATGCTGGAAGTGGGGGCAGAACAGGCCAATGAAGATGGAAGTTGCATTCCCTTGAGTATGGGGAGCAATCAGCATTAGACTCTGTTAGACTCTCCGAGCCTATTAATAAATAAACATGTCCATGACTCCCTAGGCACCTGCCCTATGATGAATGAATATCAGAGAAGTGCTGCTTGCTGGCATCCCAATACTACTCATTTACCTGGTAAGTTGGCAGAATGACAAGAGCTGGTCATATCTGACCTGTAGGCTATAGTCTGATGACCCTTGTTCAATTCTGATACTTATTCAAAAAACATAGAATAACCATCTAAGACAAATATTTTGTGAGCTATCTAAAGTGTGTAAGAATTATGGCAGTGCTATATATTTAAATATATAATAATTTAAATGTAAATGTGCTTATGAATATTACAACACACTGTAACAGCTACATTACCTCTGTGGGTTAAAACGTCTAATTTATTCAAATAGTTTCCACACTCTAATTTATTTGTGCCATTACCCTTGATGCCATTATTAAATAACAGCACCTCCATAGAAATGCAATACACTTTGCATTTAAAATTAGCTCAGCAAATAGTCTTATGTTAACTAAGATAAATTAGAACATCATTATAAATTAATTACAACATTGGAAATGGAATTAGCATTATAATATGAGAAATGATAGTACTACATTACTAAACCTTCTGACCTATGGGAAAAAATGAACCCATCTATGTAATCTAGCATTATAAGTTATGGACCGCTACAGGTTATTTGAGTATTATTCACAGAATGCAAAAGTTTTAGTTCTTTAGAATCATTACATTTAAAGAAAAAAAATCAGTTAAAATTTTTTTAAAAATCACTTTAAATTCACTGCATGTCTACAAGGCATGGCTGGGCTGGTTGAAAACATTCCATCTGCTGTCTTCTCTAATGATATGAAGCACCTACAATGTTTCTAGTAGTAAGAGACCATGTGATCTTTTGCCTTTTAGGTAAAAAAAATAAAAACTTTTTTTTCCCTGAAAATAAAAAAGTAATTTGGTAATGCTGACATGGGCCCTACTAAATCTTATTTGGATGTCTTAAAAAAACAACTCCAAGAAATAAGCAAATAATATTCTGGTAACTTCTACCTAGGGAATATTGCTACTCTACTGTAGACATCAGAGATGGCACGCCAGTTTATTTCATGGCAGAGCATCCTCCCAAAACTGGAAACCTTCATTCCCCATTCCACTGGGTGGCCAAGCAGGTTACATTGGCAATCTCACATGTAAAGTATATTTAAAGCCAACATTTTCATTCATTTTGGATACAATAGAGCAGTGTTTCTCAACTGCAGTCCTCAAGGCGCACCAACAGGTCATGTTTTCAGGATTTCCCTCAGATGAAACCACTGTGGTAATTACTAAGACAGCGAAACTGATGAAATCCCCTGTGCAAAATAATGGAAATCCAGAAAACATGACCTGTTGGTGCGCCTTGAGGACTGGAGTTTAGAAACATTGCAATAGAGGATGAAATTAGGAAAGAGGATAGAAAAGAGGATAAAAGAGAGGAATGGATTAAAACCATTGTCGGTGCCTCTTTAGGTAGACTTCCCTTCACTTCCTTTCTTGTATACTAAACAAGCAGTGGGAGGATATATTACTAATGTGAGCGGAATCAAATCTTAGACAGATGTCACAGGGACATGTGTCTTCACTGGAAGATTTCCCTTTTGTTCCTCTTCTGGTGGCAATTCAAAAATTTGGATTTGCCATTGCCTTCATTCCCCATAACATTAGAGATCAGGACAATTAGAAAGAGTAAATCGTTCTAAAGGGAACACAGACAACAATAATAATAACCTTAATGAGAATATCTGACCCTAACCCAGTCTTGCATGCCTTGATTTTTAGACTTTAACTAAATGACTATAATGTTGAGTTGGAGGCAACACAAGCACGAATGGCACTGATTGATGGACAGTAGCTACAATGCAAGCAAATGTTACATACATTTAGGTCTTAACAGATAAGGTGCTTATGTATAAAAAGGGTGCTAACAAAAATATTTCATTGCCCAAAACAGCCAATCAGCTTTCAACTGTCATTTCTACAGTCTTTGGTGTTAAAATAAAACAGATATGTTGACTGATTGCCAGAGGAGCAATACATATTCTTATTAGCAGACTTTTCATGCATAAGACCCAACATTCAATATAATAATTTCTATTACACAATTTTAAAATAATTTTAAAATATTATTGTTATTATTTAGTTATGATAAATTATGTTTTTATTACAATATCTATCTACCCTGAATTAAAATTGTAACAAAGAAAAAAATAAAATTAATAAGTAACCGGAAAGCTGGTATAGCATCCATATTTTGCACACTGCAGGTGACAATTATTAAAGTAGACCTGATTTCAAAAGTTAAGATTTGCTATATTATGGGGAACATTTAGAAGAGTTAATTGTGCCTAAGCAGTAGCCTGAAAAGTTCAACTTGTATCTAACATTCTTCATAAAAATAGCAGAACACTTCCTGGTATGTGATGGTGTCTAGGCACTTCTGTACTTCCAGATACATAGCTCTATAAATATAGTGTGAGACAGTGTGGTAGCCTGGGTTGCCATGGTCTGGGGAAAGACAAGTATTTCACCCCATAACCCATAGACCATTAGCACTCTGAGCAGCACACGGCCACACATTAGTAGTGTGTCTCTCTCTCTCTTCAACTCTGCCCACTCTGACCTAGTACTATCCAGCAAGACTTGCCCACACAGCCTAAGAGGAAGAGAGAGAGGAAGGAACTCCCAGCTGACAAGATCAGAACCGGTGAAACCCCCCAACCAGATCTCCTGCTTCTTCTCACCCCAAAGTCTTAATAATTTTGAACCTGGGGCAACCCCCATTACCCCCCCCCCCCCGCCGTGCCCCTGCCAAATGCTACATCCACTAGTGAGGGATCTAAGACACTGCTGCCTATGATTGCCAGTCTCAGTATATTTGGAGTGAGATTTGGTGATGTAACTATCGTGCTGCTCATTATTCTCCTTGCTGGGTGATCTCAGGTGAGGAAGAACCAAGATGGCCACTTCCACGCAGAGACAAAGTTTAGCGCAATGCATGGTAAGTCAGTTATAGGGAATGATCAGCTGCAGGGAAACCACATGTAATACTCATAACTAGTCCTTGCACACTGCATGCCATTTTTTGGGCTCAGCTTCCAGAGTTCAGCTCCTCTTTAAATCTGAATAGCTACTACAGGGAATGAGGTAAATGTAATATGATAATAAAAGCATGGTTCAGCAAGCATTTAATTATTGGAAAGTCATGTGAAAAAAGACTTTAAGGTAAACATTATCATAATAACAAAAATATGCACTCTCTGAAAATGCACTCTAATTTCCCTCTAAATAGTAAATATGTCAAATAAATAACTAAACTGATTATTTGTACATAGAAAAATGCAAACCTTAACTTCGCAGATGAAGCCTTGAACCGTGAAATTCGAGCCATCAGTAATGGAATTGAAAGCTCGTCAATCCATCTTTTCTCATATTTAGATTCTTTAATTGTTGGAGAGGATGGAGAAGATGGGGCCTAAGAAAGGAGAAAAAAACACAAATAATATGACTTTTCAACATCCACTAATCAATGAAAATGCAAAGCACCAGTTTACTTTTTAAAAGCATTGCGATAATTTATATGGAAACAAACATAATACAGTTAAACAAAATATTTCTCGAATACACTTTTTTTTGTATCAAATAGGCTAAATATTAGTAATTATGTTTAAAGAAGAACTGCCGCCAGGCTATGGTCATTTAGTAGTGGTGGTGGTGGTGGTGGGGAGTGGTACAGTTCTGATGCTCACATGCCCATTGTAGGCTCTTTTGGGTTGTGGACATAAGTCAGGTGCCCTTATTAGTCTGTGGCTTCCCAGCCCCATACACAACACACTGTGATGCCCATTTTTTCTTCTTTCAACATATCGACTTGCTGCTTAATATATATCACCAACTTTTAGATGCCATTGTAACAAGATAATCAGTGTTATTCACTTCACAACCTGTCAGTAGTCACAAAGTTATGGCTGAAAACTGTATATACAGGTACATACAGTATCTCACAAAAGTAAGTACACCCTCACATTTTTGTAAATATTATATTCTATCTTTTCATGTGACAACACTGAAGAAATGACACTTTGCTACAATGTAAAGTAGTGAGTGTACAGCTTGCATAACAGTGTAAATTTGCTGTCCCCTCAAATAACTCAACACACAGCCATTAATGTCTAAACCGCTGGCAACAAAGGTGAGTACCTAAAAAAAAAAACAATATTTTTTACTTTTTGCTATAATACATGTCCAAAAAAACCCATATATATATATATATAAAAAAAAAGTGCATTCATCAGTTTAGGCCAAAATGTATTCTTCTACATATTTTTGGTAAATAAAATCGCAACATGCGTTTATTGATTGGTTTACACAAAAGTTAGCGCGTCTAAAAACTGTAAGAATTGATTTATGGCATTTTTATTATTTATTTATTTGACTGGTAATGCCGATGATCTGAGATTTTTATCGGGACTGCGATATTGCGGCAGACATATCGGATATTTTTCACACTTTTTTGGGACCAATGACATTTATACAGCGATCAGATCTAAAAATAGCCACTGATTACTGTATAAATGCCACTGGCAGGGAAGGGGTTAACCTGCAGGGGCAATCAAGGGGTTAACTGTGTTCCCTCAGCATGTTCTAACTGTGTGGGGGCTGGGCTGGCAGAGGCATGACAGATCTAAATGATCCCGATGACAAGGATCAGTAGATCACTGTCATGCCGCCTGACAGAACGGTGAACCGCCATATTTACATCAGCGGTTCCCCATTCTTCCCCTGTAGTAGGCGATTGCGGGTTGCTGGTGAACATTGAGTCCACCCGACCCGTGGCCACACTCAGGGAGCGTGCGGCGGGCACAAGAGCACGCCGGTGGTGGCGCATGCCCGCCCGCTAGCTGTGCCTGTGCAAATTGCCATTTATATATGGTGATTCACGCTACGCTGCCACTCTGCAGCAGTAAATGTACGCGAGCCGGTCGGCAAGCGGTTAAAGAAGAACTCCAGCTTTTCCTCCCCAAAACAATGGATCCATTGTGCATGTAAATGAATCACAACCTCACTGTCAGTTTGTATGTAACTTCCCTCCTTTAGCTGTATACAGCAGGTTTCTGTGTCTGTGATGTCACTCCTCCTGGCTGAATTTCAAAGTTTGCGGACTTCCTGTTTCCTTACTTTTCCAGTCCTGATATTACATATCCCATGGTCCTTTGTAGTTTCTGGGCAGGCTGTGGAAGTCACTTGTACCAGCTCTAAGAGTTGAAAGTGTAAGTGTGTCATACCTCCTCCTGTGTCATTCCTGTCTTGCAGCATGCCAAAGAATAATGGCTTACTGCAAGACTGCATGGGAAGGGCTATGGGTGGGTATTATGAAGGTGTTTCTTTTATATGGAAATGAATCACTTCACTGAGAGCAGGGCTTTGGGAGGATGGGATCTGAAGGGTGGGACTCTCCCTGGTCACACTGGTCAGCATATATAACTGGGAAGGATTGAATTCCAATTGTGATCCATTCAATTCTTCCCAGGGGCAGCACAGCTAGCTTATAGAGCAGGTTGTGTATGTGTGTATGTGAAGGGGTTGCCTTCTTCAATAATGCTGTGATCTGTGAGGTACAAATCCTTATTAGTCACACATTTAATTTTTTAACCTGATTTGACCTTGCATACTGGGGTATTCCCATGCACTGGTGTCACTGCTTCACCAAGTTGCATTCTATACTATATAACACCTATACTTAGTTTATACTTAGTTTCACATGTGGATTCTCCTTCAGTTCAGCTGTGCAGGTCATTTTGACTATTCCCAATTGTACCATGTGGCTGCTCCTGGTCATTCAATCGTTATTTTAATATTTTTTCACAAATGATTTACCTTTTCATCATTTTTATTTTTTCTAATTTATTAGTGCACATCATCACTTTTCATACACTCTTTTTTTCGGCCACCATCCTGGCAGGCCATGCTGGACAGTTCTGTTTACCCATTTTTCATCTGTCCTGTTTTGTTCTGCTGAACCATTTATGGATCCTTTACCCACAGCTCCTGGGTCAGACGCGGCATGCAGCATCCTGCATCTTTGTGAGTATGGATCCCTTAGTCTGATTCCCACAATTCAATTTATCTGGAATATTTCCATGCTCATTACTATGTTATTTCTTTTAACCATTTTACTTCATAGATCATCTCTATGCATCAACCCCTGAAGAGTGAGACTGAACTCACAAAACGCGTTGGGTCACCATAGACGCTATGACACAATTACCATGGATTATTTGATGACTGTATGTAACTATGTAATGAAATTGTACATTTGGGCCAACTGTTTGGCATTATGACACCTTTTCCCAGTTCTATTGCTGGCATACTCAAAAACCTGTACCGTGTTTTTATTACTGGTTGTGTGTAGACTTCATCTAAAGTCCCAATAGACAAAACTCTGTATATGTATGTACAATGGGAATGGAGGTGCCTTGCAGGGTACTACCAACCATATTCTGTTTTTTAGGACTTGGGAGGTTTGGACTCTTCCTGTAGGTGTGAATGGGTGGGATTGAATGCTAATTAGCATGCATTCAATCCCACCCACCATCAGAGCTGTGAAGGAAGTTATCATTTGCAGAGTCTGAATGACTACAAAGGAGAGTGTTAAAGACTCTAGCTGCTGCAGGAAGTGGCTGTAGAAGGGACAGAGTCTATTGGCAGGATATACAGACTGTCACATGATACAAAGCAACAACTAAACCCAGATAATCAGGCGATCAGCAGACAACGGAGCCACATAGTACAGAGGTATGATCTATGCTGGGATTGATCATTCCATTCAATTATAGTGATAATAAAGTAGGAATTAAGTTTTAAAGCTGAACCTATGCAGCTACACTTTGAATGACATCACTATACCAAAGTAAGCACACAGTAGAGGAGCCAGAAAAAAAAAAGGTAGAAAAAATTCTACCTTTCCACACAGTCTTTTGGCTTTGTAACATCAGATATAAACCCTAATTGGATAACACTAAAGGATAACTCCACTTTTCTGGGGAAATAATATTGCATATACATATATATATATATATATATATATATATATCATATACAATTACTACACAAGCTACGTTGTAATTTAAGTTTTTTTAAAAAATCGACTTTCATTTTTAAACTACAGCCACTGTCATTTTCTGTAAAATTAAATGCAATATTCAACCTGAAGGCATCCAGTACACAGCCGGTTTACAGAATGCCCCCAGAAATGTAATTCCTGCTTGGGTGAAGAACTCTGCAAGTCAAGCTTTAGCCATCCTCTGCAGCAGAAACATAATTTTTGGTGAGATAATCCCTACGGGTTAATCCCTTCTAAAGGGATGCAGACACTGGGGAAATCTTCCCTAATTGGGCATCCCTAATAGAGTGGTTTTTAATACAAAGACGACGTCTCCTACCGATTTCGAACTGAACGTCTCAAGAAGTGGGTTCGTCCTTAATGTAAAGACCCCCGTAAGACATTTGGCCGACACATGACCTACGGAAGTCCAACTTATAACGTAAATTAAAATGTCTTTTACTGTCACCGACATCAAATTTTTACTTTCAGCTAAAAAATTTTTTTGAATTTAATGTTGCATCGAACACATCATTAACATATACTATATATATATATATATATATATATATATA
>BLSH010364884.1:69124-80729 GCA_018402905.1 Glandirana rugosa | reverse complement strand
CAATATTCAACCTGAAGGCATCCAGTACACAGCCGGTTTACAGAATGCCCCCAGAAATGTAATTCCTGTTTGGGTGAAGAACTCTGCAAGTCAAGCTTTAGCCATCCTCTGCAGCAGAAACATAATTTTTGGTGAGATAATCCCTACGGGTTAATCCCTTCTAAAGGGATGCAGACACTGCAACATTTCTCATGAGAACCCTAAAAGTGCACCAGCTGATTAAAGTGAGTTAGTTAGTCTCATTCAGAATGAATATCCAAAAGACAAACAGCTTTTTTGTCAGAAAGAAACAAGTATGAATTTGCAACACACATTGTCAAAATGCTGCAATGTACATTGACCACCCAGAGGGTTTTTTTTTTCTTTTTTTTGTCAACAAAAATGGAGTTACTCTTTGAGTTTGAATGATCACTGTGTATCATAAACAACTGGCATTTTTTAAATGACTGATGTCACATTTTCAGCCTATTTTGCACCTTCATGCTGCTGATCTCCTGCAGCCTCTTTGCTGTCACCTCCTGTCCTCTTGCATGCACTCCAGCGATAGCGTCATGTCATTGTTCAAAGTGGGCTCAGAGATGGTGACAATGACTAAAAATCCCTGTGCAAAGGTTGTTCGTAGTCTCCAGTAGAAACACATGTGACAAGGTGACAACACAGTTGAGCACTGGAGGGACACAAACAGAACACCAACACCCTACAGCAGGAAATTCCTTAGCAAGGACCTTCATTTCAGGATCACCAGGTATTATTTTAATGAAAGCTGGATACTTAAAAAGGGGGAAGATTACTTTTAAAAATTACGTTTACCTACTTAACATGACATGACATTTTAATATTTGCATTTCCATCTACTTTAGCTGCATTCTAAACCTTCCTACCTGCACCTTGTGTGATTCACCTGCATAAGATGTGGATTGAGCATGTAGTTTCATGGTGACAATTATTGCCCTGTGCGATTGCATCTTCACATTCTGTAGTGTCAGAAGTATCTGTTTATGTTCAAACATGAGCTATACGGCATGTCACTGCACAGGTTAATGCATGACCTCTGCCTGCAGTCTAAGAACTGACACTTTCTGTGAATAAACAACATATCACACAGTCCCTGGGTCTCTCAGTCTGGTAATCAGTGGGTGAAATCTAAATAGTAATTAGATCTTTTCACAGACACAGAAAGGCTGAGCAATGAATAGTGGTGGTAACTGATTTCAGGACATTGGCACACCCACATTTGGGATGTAACACAGAGGAAATGATGAGGCATGGATTGGATGCTCATGTAATAAATACAGTGCAACGCCAGATAAAACACAATCATGTAAAATTGTAAAAAACAAAGAGTCTATGGAATCTGACAGGAAGGACAGCCGCAGTGTTGAAAGTGTGTATAATCCTCACACTGTGCCAAAAGTGCTGCAATGGATTGGACGCCGTGGGGGAGATTTACTACAACTCGTGTAAAAACTCGTATAACACACAGAATCTGGTGCAGCTGTGCATAGTAACCAATCAGCTTCTAGGTTTTATTGCTAAAGCTTAATTTAACAAGTTGAAGTTAGAAGCTAATTGGTTACTATGCACAGCAGATTCTGTGTGCACCAGTTTAGTGCAGTTCATTTCTTTTCAAATTGAAATTCAGACATATTTTCATTTTTTGGAAATTAAAATAGTGCCAAATTTAAATGAATCCGAAATAACAAAAAAAATTGAATTAGAATCAATTCAAATCGTTTTCAAATTCAAGAACTTTTAGAATTCAAACAGTTTTCAAATTTGAATTCGAAAAAATATAATAGCATAGAAAATAATATAACATAAATTAAAAGAATAGAATATAATAGAACAAAATAAAATATAAAAAATAAAATAATAAAATAGGATAGAATAGAAATGAATAGAATAGAATAGAATAGAATAACATAAAAAATAATAGAATACAATAGAGAGAATATAACCATGTTCTGAAATTTTAATTTCAAATAGAATAAATTCAAATTTGAATACATAAGGAAATAATAGAATAGAAATGAATAGAATAGAATAAAAAGACTAACCATTTCCCAAAATTCAAATAGAATCAATAAATTTCACTAGACTAGAAAATAACAGATTAGAATAGAATATAAAATAACAGAATAGTATAGAAAAAAACAACATAATAGAATAGAATAGAAAAAATATGACCATCATTTTGAATAGAATAGAAATCAATAGATTAGAATATAATAACAGAATAGTATAGAAAAAAACAGAATAGAATTGAATAGAATAGAAAGAATATAACTATCTTCCAAAATTTGTATTTCAAACAGAATAAATTCAAATTTGAATACAAAAGAATAGAATAGAATAGAAAATAAAAGAATAGAAAATAATAGAATAACATAGAATATAATAAACAAATAGAAAAAGAATAGAATTAAAAACATAATAGAGTAGAATAGAAATAATATAATCATTTCCCAAAATTCAAATAGAATCAATTTGAATTTGAATAGAATAGAAAATAATAGATTTGAATAGGAAGATGGTTATATTCTTTCTATTCTATTCTATTTTGTTATTTGTTTCTATACTATTGTGTTTTCTATTCTATCCTAAACTATTCTTTTCTATTCTATTCAAATTTGAATTGATATTATTTCTAATGTATTCTACTATATTCTATTCTGTTGTTTTATTAATTCTATTATTTTCTATTCTGTTCTTTTCTATTCAAATTTCAGAAGATGGTTATATTCTTTCTATGTTAGTCTATTCTTTTTTTATTCTATTCCATTCATTGTGTATTCTATTCTATTCTATTCTATTCTATTCCATTCTGTGCTGTTATTTTCTATTGTATTTGGTTCTGTTTTACTCTGTTTTACTCTATTATTTTATGTTATATTCTTTTCTATTCTAATATATTTTTTTCTATTTTATACCTTTATTTTCTATTCTATTTTATTCTCTTTGGAAATGGGAAAACTATTCAAATTCGAAAACTATTAGGATTCAAAAACTTTTCAAATTCGAAAACGTTTCAAATTCAAATAGTAACAGCAGCAAAGGTTGGAAGTAGCCGCACTCAAACACGTTTCGCACCCTATATAGCTATGAGTAAGAACCTACTGTAGGGTGCGAAACGCCTTAGCTGGACCTTCTGTTCGTTGACTGTATCACCCTTTTGATGCAATAAAACATTTTTGGAAATTGTATCATTTGAGTGCGGCTACTTCCAACCTTTGCTGATGTTACTATTTGATTGCTTCATCAGCCTGCACCTGTCTTTGTGAGCCAGCACACCAGATCCACACGAGCCGTGCTGCCCTAGAGCGGTGAGTCTGCACTGTTTCAAATTCAAATTTGAAAACTATTTGAATTTGGAAACTATTCAAATTCAAAAACTATTCTAAATTGATTTGAAAACTATTTGAATCTATTTGAATTCTGAAAATTGTAATTGATTCAAATACAAATAATCAAAACGAATTCCGAAAATGAATTAAACGGAATAAACAAATTAAAGTAAACAATTTATGCAAATAACAAATCGAAACAAAACTAATTTTTCCGTTCTGCTCATGTCTAAAATGTGCCTGTCTCTTTAGGGCAGCCTTTCTCAACCTTTTCAATGCTGAGGAACCCTTGAAATAATTCTCTGGTCTCGGAGAACATCTGCTAAAGGTTAAAAATCTACAACTCATGATACATTAGTGTGATGGTCAATGGGAAGAATGCTCCTTACACTTGTGGGCATTGGGAAGAATTACCCCCTTACAGATAGCTAAAAAGATCAATGGTATGATTGGGAATTTATCTGAGAGGTAGAAATTGACCATTGCTCAAGGAACCCCTAGCAACCTCTGGAGGAACCCTGGTTGAGAAACCCTGCTTTAGGGAATAGGAACCAGCTAGGTGAATAAATGGACATGGGGAAAGCCAGGAGCCATGACACAACAACAGCAGCAGCAGCTCGTTACAAAGGAAGGCAAACAAACGACACAAGGAATATAACTTCACTAATACCGAATTAAAGCAACATAAACAGTTGAAAATGTGCTATGCCTTTAAATAAGAAATGGAATGACTAGGTGCATTTGAGTTTATAGCTGTGACTTCTGGCCGAGGATCTGTAATCCAAAGAAGTTCTGGTATACAGAATTACAACAAGACAAATATAAAAGGCATCTGAAACTGATGTCGTTCTTTTCAGCTCTCTGGTCTGGAACTCTCAAGCATGAAATCCTAGAATACACACATGTTTTTATGAAGTGACCTAGGACACCGAGTACTCAGGATGTTTGTATTGGATGGATCTATCTTCTGAAGTCAAGTGTTTGCAGAATGTGTTGTTTTTACTCAGGAGGGTGGTTACGTAAAGGTGAGCGTTCAAGCCTTATAAAAATAAGAAGCCAGTAGAGCCTAAACACTCAGCATTTTCATGGAGATACATTCTGTTTTGGAAAGATTGCAACCACAGCCTTGTACACAATGAGGATTTCAGCCCTACTTATTTGCTGGTATTTGTTAGAAATGATCTACATGTGGAGCCTATTCACCTTCATGGGGGTTTATTGTGCTGTGTATATCACAAATCTGTGCACACTCAATGCAAAGCAATTTTCTTCATAGTGATAGTGTAGTGATTTGCTTTCACTTCCCCAGATCCAAGATAAAATAGATGCAATCATCCAGTTTTTATATAATAAACAGTTACTATGATTAGTACAAAGAAGATGCATATTAAAGTGTTTGTAACCTTATTAAAGCAATTCACTGCCTACCCCTCTCCTTACCAGGCGATAATGCACAGTATAAGTGTTTATTGCAATAGATGCTTCTTAACCACTTCAATACCGGGCACTTAGAACACTTCCCGCCAAGACCAATTTTCACCTTTCAGTGCTGTTGCGATTTGAATGAGAATTGCACGGTCGTGCAACGCTGTACCCAAACAAACTTTTTATCATTTTGTTCCCACAAACAGAGCTTTCTTTTGGTGGTATTTGATCACCCCTGCAGTATTTATTTTTTGTGCTATAAATAAAAAAAGACAGAAAGTTTGAAAAAAAAAACATTTTTCTTGTTGTTTCTGTCATAAAACTTTGTATAAAGTAGATTTTCTCCTTCACTGATGGGCACTGATGTGGCTACACTGATGGGCACTGATGAGGCTAGACTGACAGGCACTGAGGAGGCAGTACAGATTGGCACTGACGAGGTGGCACTGATAAGGTTGCACTGATGATGGGGCACATATGCAGCACTGATGGGTGGCACTGATAAGCAACACTGATGGGCACTAATATGTGGAACTGATATGTGGCACTGATGGACACACACAGGTGGCACTGATAGGTGGCACTGGGCACTGATGGGCACTGATAGGTGGCACTGCTGGGCACTGATAGGTGGCACTTTTAGGTGGCACAGGTGGGCACTTTTAGGTGGCACATGTGGGCACTGATAGGTGGCACAGGTGGGCACAGGTGCTCACTGATAGATGGCACTGGTGGGCACTGGTGCATACAGCACTGTTAGGGATGGCACTGGCAGGCATCATATATATATCATCCCTACAGTGCACTATATTGCCCTTACCTGGCGGTCTAGTGGGGGCTCCCTGGTGGTCCTGGGCGGCCTCCATGTTCCCTCCCTGGTGGTCCTGGGTGGCCTCCTCGCAGTGTCCAGGGGGCTCCCTGGTGGTCCTGGGCAGGTTCCCTAGTGGTCCAGTGGGGTGATCCTGTGGGGGGCTGCACTGATAAACATTCAGCGCAGCCCCCCCGTCAATAGACGCCCAGTCAGGATAATAAACCACCCGCCCGGATGTCATTTGTCAATACGCCGGGCGGGAAGTGGTTAATACCATTTTTTAGAGATCTTCAGGCCGGTCACATGACTCCCAGCCAATCTGCTACTCTGATCCCCAGGCTACAGCAGGAGGAGCCGAGCTCTCAGTCTGACGTCAGCTGGGAGGTCATGTGATAGCCTTGCTGGCTGCTCAGCCCCTCCTGCTGTAGCCCGGGGATTGGAGTATAGAGCGGACGGGAGTCACTTGACCAGCCTGAAGATCTCTAAAAAAAGTATTTAGAGGCATTGCTTTCAATATACACTTATACAATGCATTATCACTGTATAAAGGAGAGGGGCAGGCAATGAAATGTGTTAAAGTTAAATGTATTACAAATATTGGCAGGATAGGGGGCAGCACACACAGACACACAGAGCTGACAGGCAGGGAGGGGAGGTAGGAGAGGACAGGGAAAAGCAGAAAGGAGAGCTGCAGATGACGGTGGCACGTAAACTGACCACAGTGTCAGGGCTGAGCAGCCTTCATAAACCGTGGTCAGTTTACAGGGGGGAGGGTAGAAACAGGCAGGATCAGCCAGATATTTTACAGTTTAGAGAAGGGCAAGCACATCACAAGCACTGTGCTGTTTAACCTGCTATAAGGTAACAGGATCCATTTTTTTTTTTTTTTAGGGTTAGAAACACTTTAAAGTGAACTGAGCATCACCTGTTTGGACATTCATAGAAGAGTAAGGAAGATACAGTCTTATACTGAACTCTCTTTCTTACAAGGTACATTTTGTAAAATGGGTCTCAAGTAAAACTTGTATTTTTTATTTAATAGTGAGAGGTGGGGTTAGAACCTTTGTTTGGTTGTTGATGTGGTTACATTGTTGGTACCGTTGAATAAAGACAGCAGTCCATGCAGTTCAACATGTGTGTGTGTTCCTGTCACTGCCATTTTCCATAACCCTGTAGAGTTGAACCGCTTCTCGATCTACTTCATTGTGTGGCTGCATCTTCTTTAGAGACTTTATGTTAAATAGTTTCTTCCCAGTGCTAGAGTCACCAGTTAGAGTTTTGTATACCACTATCATATCTCCTCTTAAGCACTTCATCTTTCAGAGACATAACAGGAAGTTTAGAGAGTCATCCCAAAGATAGAGAGAATTCCCCATTATGACAACTGTAAATATTTATTCCCCTTTCATTCAGCGCCAAAAATGTACAAACAGTTTTAAAGGGACACAGACATAAATAAAAAAAATAAAGGTTATAACCCCTTCAATCTCTATCCGTAATTAGAAAAAATGTTTTGGTTGGAGTTGGACTTTAATCCCCTACATGTAGTGCATACATATTACAAAGCTCCTTAAAAGAATAGATGGGACCGTTAACATAAGCCTCTATGCCTGACCTCAGGGAGTTTGCCATCAACTGTTGTTATCAAAGCCTTGTAAACAAGGTCATTATTGTTAGAAGTTTAAACTAAACTTCAGCCTTGTCTTCATTTTTGCACAGTTGTACAGGCTCCTGTATTGATATAGCTTACTCTGATTTCACTGTACACTGTTCGCTTTTAACAGTGTTCATTAGAAGCTGTAAAGTCAGCTGGAAGTCATCTAGAGCCCATCTTATTTCCTGGCTGGAGGATATCCAGCATTATCTAGCACTTTCCTTCTCAGCCTTACTGTCCCTGGTCCACACTTTTTATTAATTTGATTTCTATTCTTTCAATATGGAGGATCAGCTTTACATGTGGGCATTACATGGCAGGTATACATGCAAATTCAGGCTACCTAGGAATGCCCAATCCTCTAGATTGACACCCAACCATCAAGGTAATTTATTATTTGAATAAATTCTCCCAAGAGTCAGCCAACTGCTTGCATTACGGCTAAAGCTGGATACACACTATACAATTTTCAGTAGATTTGTCCTTCACATTCACCAAAACTATATAATATGAGGTCAAACCTTAAAATTTTTAAGCTGTATGCAATCAGGCAGGCCCTTGCACTACTTGGTTTTGGTAAATCTAAAGGAAATCAGGCAAAAAAAGTTCTATCGTGTGTATGGGGTCTTAGGTAGAGTTGAGCGGACACGTGGATGTTCGGGTTCAGCCGAACTTCGCAAAAAAGTTTGAGTTCGGCCCCGAACTTGACCCTGAACCCCATTGAAGTCAATGGTGACCCGTACTTTTGGGCACAAAAATGGTTCTAAAAAAGTCCTGGAAAAGGAGGAGGGCTGCAAAAGGAAGCAAAATGGGGGTAAGAGTAGGATAAGTGCCCTACAAACAAATGTGAATAGGGAAACAACTTAAAATCACATAAAAAAAAAATGGAGGAGGAGGTGGATGTGGAGTAGGAGGTTGAGGAGGCAGTGAACGTGGAGGTGTAGGTGGTGGAAGTGGCGGTGGAGGAGGTAGCCAACACTGTTTTTTGTTTGTTTGTTTTTTTTTCTAATTGGGGTAGCCCCCAAAATATTGAGACATATTTAAAAAAAAAGACACGTTCACTTAAGTAGGCCAATGGCTGTGTGATGCCGGTATAAATGGCTATTCTGCACAAGGTACAGACAAGTCTTGTGAGATCCATGCCTGGTTCATTTTAATAAAGGTTAGCTTGTCCATGTTGGCTGTGGACAGGCGGCTGCGCGTGTCTGTGATAACGCCCACCTGCCGTGCTAAACCCACGTTCAGACAATACACTGGCTGCAGTGCAGGGCAGCACCTCCAAGGCATAAAGGGCAAGCTCAGGCCATGTTCCCAATTTGGAGACACAGAAGTTGAATGGGGCAGACCCATCAGTCAGTACGTGTAGGCATGTGCACACATACTGTTCCACCATGGTGCTGAAATGCTGCCTCCTGCTAAGACGTTGCCTATCAGCTGGTGGTGCTGTTTTCTGTGGCGTGCTGCTGACAAAGCTTTTCCACATTTCAGCCATGCTAACCCTGCCTTCTAAGATGCTGGCGGTGCCATAGCTGCGTTGGCGACCTCTTCCTCCTCCTCTGTGTAATTTGGGAATGCACTCAGCTGCGCGTCTACCAGCGTGCGCTAGCAGTCGCGCATCTTCCGATCACGCTCTAGTGAGGGAATTAAGGATGGCACATTGTCCTTGTAATGGGGATCCAGCAGGGTGGCCACCCAGTAATCAGCACAAGTTACAATGTGGGCAACTCAGCTGTAGTTGCGCTGGCACTGCAGCATGTAGTCGCTCATGTGTGCCAGGCTGCCCAGAGGCAAAGACAAACTGTCCTCTGTGGGAGGTGTATCATCTGTGCCCTCCGTATCCCCACAGCCATGCTCCAGTGATGCCCCCTATTGCCTGCTGCTGCTCACACAGTCTCTCCAGCATGTGCAAGGTGGAGTTCAAACTTGTGGGCACGTGACGTAGGAGGCAGTGAGTGGGAAGGCCGGAGTTAGGCTGCAGCGCAGACAGGCGAGCAGCAGCAGGGTGAGAACGCAGAAAGCGCGCACAGACAGCCCGAACTTTCTGCAGCAGATCTGACATATCTGGGGATGTGCATCAAACCGGCTAGGCCCAGAGCTGCTATGAGATTTCGCTCCTTATCGCACACCACCAGGCCGGGCTTGAGGGTCAGTGGCAACAACCACTCATCGGTCTGTTGTTCAATGCCCATCCACAGCTCCTGCGCAGTGAGGGGTTTATCCCCCAAACATATCAGTTTTAAAACAGCCTGCTGTCGTTTCCCCCTGGATGTGCTGAAGTTGGTGGTGAAGGTGTTATGCTGAGCGGATGAGGAGGTGGTAGAGGAGGAGAAAGCGGAGTAGGAGGAGGAGGAGGCAACAGGAGGCAAAGAGAAATGCCCTGCAATCCTCGGTGGAGGAAGGACATGCGCCAAACTGCTATCCGCCTCAGGCGGACTACATTTGCCCAGTGTGCAGTTAGTGAGATATAGCATCCCTGCCCGTGCTTACTGGTCCACATATCAGTGGTTATGTGGAACCTTGCCACAGATGGCATTGCACAGTGCACACTCAATCTTGTCCCTGACTTGTTTGTGCAGGGAAAGGATGGCTCGCCTGGAAAAGTAGTGGTGGCTGGGAACCACGTACTGTGGGACAGCCACCAACATCAGGTTTTTAAAACTGTCCGTGTCCACCAAATGGAATGACAGCATTTCAAAGGCCAGGAATTTTGAAATGCTGGCATTCAAGGCCAGGGATCGCGAGTGGGTACGGGGGTACTTCCTCTTTCTCTCCAGGGTTTGGGAGATGGACAGCTGTAAACTTCCTTGGGACCATGGTGTGGAAATGCTTGGGGACGGTGGCGGACATGGTGGCATTGCTGTCACATCGTCTGTTTGCTGGGTGGCAGGTGACACTAGCACTGTAGAGGTGGAGGAAGAGGCCGAGGCAGCAGCAGAAGAGGAAGCAGGAGAGGCCGAGACCTTTCTTGGATTTTGAGGTGTTTATTCCACTGCAGCTCATGCTTTGCATGTAGATGCCTGGTCATGCAGGTTGTGCTCAGGTTTAGAACATTTATGCCTCGCTTCAGGCTCTGATTGCACAGCGTGCAAACCACTCGTGTCTTGTCGTCAGCACATTCTCTGAAGAACTGCCATGCCAGGAAACTCCTTTGAGCTTCCTTTGGTGTGCTAGGTCCCTGGGTGCGGTGGGTAGTAGCAGGCATACTGTCTAGGGGACGCTCGCTCCGCTTTTGCAACCTGCTTCCTCTTTTGCTGTGATGGTGCCTCTGTGCGAACACCACCTCTTCCTCCAAACTGCACACGTCACTCGCATGACCTTCATTCCATGTGGGGTCTAGGACCTCATCATCCTCCACATCATCTTCCACCAACTCTTCACCACTGCCCTCCTTGTCAGTCTGAACACTGTGGAAAGCTGCAGCAGTTGGCACCTGTGTTTCGTCATCATCAGAGACATGCTGCGCTGGTGTTTCCATGTCCTCATCCTGCAACAGAAGCAGTTGGGTATCGGTGCACTCAATGTCTTCCACTTCTGGGGCAGGGCTATGTGGATGGCCCACGCAATGCACACCAGGAGAGTCATCAACAAGCATAAGAGACTGTTGCATGACTTGGGGCTCAGACTGCTTGGCTGATTTACAAGGGGCTGAGGTGAAAGACAGATGGCCATGGGGTTCAGGTGGCAACTCTGAGCTTTCATCAAGGGACAGTGTGAAGGAACTGGAGGCATTGTCAGCCACCCAATCTATTATCGCCTGTACTTGTTCTGGCCTCACCATTCGTTGAGCGGCATTCGTGCCTACCATATAACGTTGAAGGTTCTGTCGGCTACTCACACCTGATTAAGGTGTTTCACTTGTGCATGTAGCTGGCACAGATTGACCACGTCCTCTCCTTGCAACAGGAGCTTCACCAACACCAACAACACCAGCAGCACCAGCAGCACCATGACCACGTCCCTTATTTGGCGCTCTCCTCATTCTGGACGCAAATGTACTATTTAGCACAAATTTATATTATTTTTTACAACGCTAATCTGTCCCTCACAACAGCAGCAGGATCCTCTCACTACACTAGTATGAGATGATTTTATAATGGTAATCAGTGACTCACACCAGCAGCAGAAGCCTTTCCCTACACCAGTATGAGATGACTTTATAACAGTAATCTGTCCCTCACACCAGCAGCAGAAACCTCTCCTTACACCAGTATGAGATAAATTTATAATGGTAATCTGTCCCTCACACCAGCAGCAGGAACCTCTCCCTACACCAGTATGAGATGATTTTATAACGCTAATCTGTCCCTCACACCAGCAGCAGGAACCTCCCACATCCCTCTCCAAGGACGACGACCACACTCCCTGTCTAAT
>BLSH010364884.1:28399-41041 GCA_018402905.1 Glandirana rugosa | reverse complement strand
CACATGTGTGTGAATAGCAGATGTGCAATGATTGACGGTTACATTTAAAGTGACACAGACTTTAAAAAGAAGTGTAAATAAAAGATGTGCACTGATTCCCGGTTTCATTTAAAGTGACACACAGACTTTAAATAAGTTTGCATAACAGATGTTCACTCATTCCCGGTTTCATTTAAAGTGATACACACATTTTGCAGAACAGTGATATGGGTACTCTGGGCTTATTTATACTTTTTTGACACAGTTTGAAGATGATTTTAGAACAGTTCTATGGCCTCTAATGTTAATTAATACTTTTCAGACCCATTTTGAAGATGATCTCCATTTTTGCATTTTTTATGTTTTTATTTTTTTTAAAAATATTTAAACTTATTTCCCTGTCCCCATTTCTTTGTAGGTCACTTGTCCCACCCTTACCCACATTTCCTTCCTTTTGCAGACCTCTAGGACTTTCCAGGACTATTTTACAACATTTTTTGTACCTAAAAGTCCAGGTCTCCATTGATTTCAATGGGGTCCGGGGTCCGGGACAAAGTTCGGGTTCTGTCCGGACCCGAACCCGGACTTTGTCCCGAAGTTCGGCCGAACCAGCAGAACCCGGACTTCTAGAAGTTCGCTCAACTCTAGTCTTAAGCATTACAAGTCAAGTTGAATATGGCTACACGCTTGTAGGGGATCTAGGGTTATTTTGCAGAGAGTACCAACTCTTTTACAGGGACATACTTCCCGTGTAGTTGCACATGAATTGCTTTGGCCTTGGATCCCATTAAAAAAGAGTTCTTATTATGTTTTATATGCCCCAGTTTAGACTGGTTTTAGGCTTACAGATTGATTGTTTAGGACCTCACTGACCTCAGTTGTGTAATTTCTCTATCCAAAAGCTATAGATACAATTATTTAAATAATGTTCGGCATTATTGTTATGATAAAATAACAGTTATTATACTGTTATACAAACCTCTTCAAAGGGCATAACTACAATTTACAGAGCCCCATAACAAAGATTTGATTGGGCCCCCCAGCGACCTCTGTGGCTGGCACCTTGGTGTATGTGCAGCCAAAACTTGTTTTGTTTGGAAGAAAGTGGGCAAAAGATTAGAACCCTTCTCTGTTTTTTTCTATTATAAGGGGCTCTGTTAAATAGATTTCCCCACAATTCCTGTCCTTTTGCCAGACAGAAAGTGATTTGAATTTTCCAACAACAAACCCAGATAAAATTAAAATTATTTAATGTTCTCTAGTAGAGGAGAGAAAGGCAAAAAAGACTGATAGATTTTTATTCCTGTCTGTGTTCCTATTGCGGATTTTCTCTTACTTCCTGTTTGATAAACAGCAAAAAGGGAAAGGAGAATACATCTTTCTAATGGAGCATCAGATACTAGTAGAAACCAGAAAGGAATTCTAAACCTTCCCCACTCTATCTAAAACTAGAAAAAATGGTTTGGTTTGACAATGTACTTTAACAAGTATACTTAACCACTTCAGCCCCGGAAGCCCTTAATGACCAGGTCAATTTTTGTGATACGGCACTGTGTCGCTTTAACTGACAATTGCGCTGTAGTGAGACGTTGTACCCAAACAAAATGTCCTTTTTTTTCCGACAAATAGAGATTTCTTTTGGTGGTATTTGATCACCTCTGCGTTTTTTATTTTTTGCGCTATAAACAAAAAAAGCGTCAATTTTGAAAATAATACATATCCAAAAAAATAGATTAGGAAAGTGCTGGCTGTCCTCGACAAGCCAGGACCAGCTCCAGCGTGGACATCGCTATTGTCACGTTTGACGTGGAAAAAGCGATTGACAACGCAAGCTTCCGGTGGCTGGAGCTGGTCCTGGGCAAATTTGGCTTCGCTGGGCCCTTCCTTCATCTAATCAACCAAATGTACTCAGCACCCACTGCAAACGTGGTTGCAGCTGGGATCCTCTCAAGCGCGTTCAACCTACACAAAGGCACTCACCAAGGCTGCCCCCTCTCTGGCGATTGAACCCCTCTCCCAGTACCTAACATTCCACTCCAAAATCCACGGCGTCAACTTAGGTTCCCATTCGGTACATACTGTGTTATTTGCAGACGACATCCTCATCTTTACCTCTGACCCAGAAAACGACTTGCCACATATCAAGGAGATTTTTACCACCTTCAGAAAATGCTCTGGCCTACGTATAAATTTCACCAAGAGTGAAGTACTCCCACTATTTCACTCTCGATGGGCCTCCCACTCTGCCTTCCCCGTAGCCTGCCATCACATCACCTACTTGGGGATAAAAATAGGCAAAACCCCCTCTTACATCTACCACCTAAACTTTACCCCGACAATCAACAGAATGATAGCGGAACTAAGCAATTGGACAAATCTCCCCCTGTCAGTCTTTGGTAGATGCCACTTATTCAAAATGTCCAGTTTCCCCAAGCTTCTGTACCCCCTACAAACAATCCCCTTACTGCTAAGACACGCTGACATCTTCAGACTAAATAGGGCCCTCTCCTGCTTTATCTGGAAGGACAAGAAGGCCAGAATCGCACTGCAGAAATGAACCCTCCCCAAACACAGTGGTGGCTTGAATCTTCCCGACACTAGACTTTACAACATCTCTTGCCTATTCAGAGTGGGGCTGGATTGGGTGAGGAGAACATCCAGATACTCCAACTATGAGTTAGAGTCCCAGATTGTCTCACCTTTCAAACTTGAAACACTCTTGCAATGCAACCTAGCAACTCTCCCACAAACCATTAAACACAACCTCTTGCTCAAGGACACTATACTGTCATGGAGAGAGACGTGCATAACTCTGGGTGTCTCCCCCCATATTTCTAAGCATTTACCCATTACGGGTCATCCCCATTTCCCGCAAGCCCAAACACCCCCTATAACAGCTTGGGAGGAGCAAGGATTGACCAACTTCCACCAACTGTTCGACCCAGGCTTGAACGCACCTCTGCCTACAGACATAATCTGCCACACCTATGGACTTCCTTCCCACCATTTTCTACCAATCCACCAAGCTACAAGCTTCGCAACCAGCCTGTGCCCTGCGAAAGAAAAAAAGTTCAGACATTCACTCTTAGACACCTTCCTGGACCACAATCATCACAGGATATCAGACATATACAAACCCCTTGCCGCTCTGCCTGAGAGAACCTCCAAGACACTAACTCCTAAATCCTGGAATGGAGATCTCCAATCCAAGGATGCCTTCTCCCATATTCTGCAAGGCTATAACACCACCTGTGCGCACAACCGCAACGAGTTCTGTAGAGAGCAACAGTACAAATTATTGCACAGCGCTTACATCCCCTATCTAAAATTCAAGGATTCATCCCAGGACACTCTCTGCCCCCTATGCGGGACATCAAAACCCCAGCTCATTCATAAACTATGGTCATGTACCATGATACAATCTTCCTGGCACAAGCTGGAGCTATTTGTCGTTTCTATTACAGGCCTCCCTCCTCATGGAAACAAATATGCTCTCCTCTTCGGACACTTGGATATACTGCCCCAAACACTCCCAAAAACAATGACTAATCTATTGCAACGTAACAAAGCATGGATTTCCACCTGCTATATGGCCACTAGGAGAGCTATCTTGAGACGCTGGATCTCGCCCACACCGCCTTCTCTCAGAGAAGCCGTAACTGACCTAACCAATCTATCCAAACTGGAGGAAATGAATCTAAAGATGTCTGGTCTCTCTAACCACCCAAAATACCACCGGAAATTGGATGCTGTTAACAACAGACCTAATCGGTTACAACAACATCTACAGCCAGAAATACCCCCCCAAGGCCTTAACCGATAAGGCACTCATGTACATCTTTCCCACTGGACCTGGTATCCCTAACTTACACCAGCAACAGGGAGGCGAGCTTGACAAACCTGCAATGAACTCATAAAGGACTCATACTCACAAACCAGGGTCAACATTCACGATAATAATTCATTCTTTGATAGTGGTGACTCCCCCCCCCCCTTTTCCTACCCCCCTATTACTACCCATCCCTCACACCCCCCCTTCTTCTTCCCTTTACGGCACCCCCCATTGTCGATGTTCCAAAGTTTTGCCATCCGGCAGACCACGAAGGTGGGGTACCGTTCTACCGTTCTATCATTCTACAATGGCATTCTATGTGATTTGTTTCCCATGATATCCACGCTTGTTAAATTGTACTTGCAATGTTCTTCTTTTGGAAAAATAATAAATAAATATAAAAAAAAATGCACTAATCAATGTATAAATGACACTGGCAGGGAAGGGGTTAACACTAGGGAGCGATCAAGGGGTCAACTGTTTTCCCTGGGTGTGTTCCAACTGTAGGGGGGGTGGGCTGCCTGGGACATCACAGAGATTGCTGTTCCCAATCACTGGATGACCCCTGTCAGAACAGGGATCCACCTTGTTTACATAGGCAGATCCCCATTCTGCCTCTATGTACCATGATCGTGGGTTGTTGGCAGACATCAAGTAGCATGCTTGTTATTTTAATTAAAAAAAAATCGAAAGCTTTAATGTCGCTTTAACCACTTGCTGACCAGCATGAACCATTGTACCCGTACGGCGGTCCATGCATGTGAAACTGTGGGCGCACGTGCCCATGGCTCCCACAATTCACGCAGGAGAGCCGCCCTGCTGCAGTATAACTGCGGCAGCTGGTCGGCAAGTGGTTAAAGCGACATTAAAGCTTTCGATTTTTTTAAATTAAAATAACAAGCATGCTATACGTACTTGCTCGGGGCTTTGCACAGAGCAGCCCCAGTCCTCCTCTTCCAGTTTCCTCCCCTGGCTCTCCAGGCTCCTCCCCACCACTCAGTGCCCCTATGGAAAGCCGCTTTCCATGGGGGCAATCCTGCATGCTTGCTCCCGAGCTGCCCTGTCTGCATCTATTGAAACAGAGCGGATGGCTCGGCCCTGCCCCCTGCTCACTTGACACATCATTTGATTGACAGCAGCGGGATGGCTCCTGCCACGATCAATCTGCCGAGGTAGGAGGGAGACAACGGCAAGAGCTGCTGTTCACGTGCACATTGCTGGATTGGATCTGGCTCAGGTAAGTACAGGGGGTGCTGGGGGGGGGGGGGGATTTTGCAGCACAGAAGGTTTTTCACCTTAATGCATAGAATGGAGTGAATAACCTTAAGACATTAGAGCCCCTTTAAATCAAGGTTAGGTAGCACAAGAGCTATCAGCATAGTGAGTACACTATTAAGGATCAGAGTATTGAAGTTGCTAGGAAGGAGCAGCAATGCAGAGAATAAACTTTAAATCTGAAATCAGGATAAGCAAATAGCGGCTAAATACAAGAAGCATACAGTATGTATTATTACCTAAATCCTGGTGTGCTTTGTGTTTTTCTTCCACATCTGTGCAGTAATTCAGCATAAAAGTTTACCTTGGTACAGGAGCTTCCGAGTGACTCATCTTGAATCCACCCTCTCCTCTAAGTTTTCTGCATTCAGCTGGCAGTGGGCAAGCTGGACAGACTTGTGCAGCCCAGTGATTGTGCCACTACCATGCTTTCAGGATAATACATGGGTTTGGTGCTCACAAAGTGAATTTATATCATAAATGTTTTCAATAAATGTTTTTGCGTCTGGAGTTCAGTTTTAAAATCACTCAATAGCCCACCAGCATATTTCGGTATTAACTGATCTTCTAAAGATGGAAAGACTGTGGACTGTGTTAGGTTCTTACTGAGAACTCTCCAGGATTACCACAAGCTCAATGGCAAGGCAATAAATCTTCACTCAGATGAGGGGAAGAAAGGAAGAACTGTGGTGAACAACAGCATGATACCAAAGACTCTCCTGTGCATCTGACAGTCAGCTGTTCTAGAATGTAGACTTCAGACAGTCAGGGCTGATGATACAGCATTGGATCTTTGTTATCTTTACTGGCCCACTATTTTTTTATGTTTATTGCCTCCCTAGTATGACCCCCTCCCACCCTAGGACCCCATAGCAGCTGTGTGGGCTGCTTTGGCTGTATTTATGCTACTGACTCTGCATAATGTATAAAATGTTTGAGTTAGAATGTGTAATCTGACATTGAAGTGATCCAGTTTGATATTTTTATGGATTAGACGTAGATTTCAATATAACATGGTAAAAATAATTATGCCCCAGTGGAGCTTACATCCCAGTGTCTTTTTCAGCCATTATTACTATTTGTATTCATTATTTAGTGCTGACATATTATGTAGTGCTGTACAGGAAACCCTGAACTATTCTCAACCATTCTCAACCAACACTGTTGCCAAGGAGCTTACAATCAAGTCCGCATCATAACATATTCTACAATGTTGTATTGAGAAAGCTTACACTCTAATGACCTTACTAGCAACAGAGTCAACATTATCATACTTCATATAGATCTAACATATCACATTCATCTCATTCACTTTCACAACTTCCAAGGAGCTTGCATTTAACTGTTTATATATACACAATAATAATAATATACAATAATAATATTATACTTGTAGCTCTAATATATGGATTTCCCATATACTGTATATCTATACTGGAGATGATGGTTACCAGGACAAATAAAGAAACAGAATCTCCCAAATGATGACAGTCACCTAATGGTTTTACCATCTCCCAATTCTACCCAAAACTAATATAAAGAGTTTTGGCTCTTCATACACTTTAAAGCGGAGTTCCAACCAAAAGTGAAACTTCCGCTTTAAGGGAAAGCGGAGTTCCAACCAAAAGTGAAACTTCCGCTTTAAGGGAAATTGGCATGTCATTTTTTTTTGGGGGGGGGCGGGGACCCTGTTTTCACAAAGTCCCAGGTCCCACTTCCTCTCCTGGCTCCACAGAGCCATAAGGAAGTTCACCTTCCCCCCTCCCACCCGGTGATCTTCTGGGAAATGTCACAGGTCCTCAGCCATTCACAGAGCACAGTGCGACTTGCACATGTGCAGTGCATGCCCAGCTTTGAAGCCAAAGCCGAGCACCCACACTTGTGATGCCGGCACCGCACGGAGGAGGGGGAGAAGAGCGACATGCGGGTGGCTGCACACTGGAGCGTGGGACAGATGAGTGTCCAATTATTAAAAGTCAGCAGCTGCACTTTTTGTAGCTGCTGACTTTTAATAGGGTGGAACTCCACTTTAAGGGGTCTATTTAAAAAAAAAAAAAAAAAAAACATTACAAATGTCTCAGCATTCATGCAAACATAACAAATAATAGCTGTATTGTTTTTGAAACATGTATATAAGGCCCCATTCACACCAGCAGACTGATCGGGTTCCTCTGTCCATTTTTCAGGCAGACTCAATCGGACCACTCATTGTTCTCTATGAAGCGGCAGATGTCAGCGGACATGTGCCTGTTAACACCCACTGGCATCCGATCCGGTCCACTAAAAACAGACAGATGGGGATACGTTCGCCATCTGTCCAGCAGATTGAATGACAGACCATCCCATAGAGAAGAGCGGGCTGAATCCATGTTCATTTTGCATAGCAGAGCGGGCATAAACCTGTCATCTGCCTGCTCAGTGGGTATCAGAGGACAGATTCCCCACTGAGCGGGCAGATCCACTTGACGGAGTCCTCCCCATCTAAAAGGGGCCTAATAGTTTGCTTGTTGCCCTTGTTAGCATTCAGTCCTAAGAGAAAAATAGCTATAAAAATGTTTAACCAACAAGGGAAATAAAGCGAGGAAGATGTCTGCATTGTGTACTACCTATGGAGAACCCTGTGTGAACAGCCAAATTAATAGGTTTTCAGCCAAACAAACCTCTAGTTGCAGTATAAAGTGAAGCATTTAGCAGTGGTCTTATTACCAATGCGACAGCTTTGTCTTTGGGTTTCTAGAAATTCAACGTCCTAACAACCAGTATTTCATGCCTGCTGGGCACATTCAGTTGTTAGCTGGGGTTTCCCGCAGAGATAGTGTGAAAAAAAAAGCAAGTATGTAGTCACCCACAAATTTCATATCAGGCTCTTTAGGTCTCTTATGGATGTTAAAAGAGAACCCCAGGGAAAAAGAAAATAACAGTTTTCTCCCAAAATTCTATACCAGACCCTGTGAGTCTGGTATGGATTTTAAGGGAGGACCTCAAACAAAAAAGAGTGTGAGCCCCCCTAAGGCCATACCCTCCCTGAACCATACCAGTCCACGTGCCCTCAACATGGGATACCTTGTCAAGGGGGCAATGCCTTGTACCCATGTTGCTGAGGACAAGGGTCTCTTCCCCACAACCCTGGCCTAGTGGTTGTGGGGGCACATGGGTGGGGGGGGGCTTATTAGAAACTGGAAGCCTCCTTTGAAAATAAAGAGGGCCCTAGATACAGCTCCCCATCATGAATGCCCCCCCCCCCACTTACTAACAAAATAGTAAATAGCAAGTAAACACATACTTTTAGAAGTCCTTTCATTTGAAAAAATATGCCCTGTGATGTAAGTCCACTGTCAGACACATAGTCCAGCGATGCAAATCTACATCAATCATGATGATGCCTGTTAAGCCACTGGAAGAAAAACAAACTTGCCACCCATGGACAGGTCCCAACCCACCTGTCACTTGACTCCTGTTGAATGTCACCCCTCAGTTCTGATATAAGCACTGTTGTAAGGATTCTGGGTGACATTATTGACCATATATGGATACTATTGACCATATATGGACATAGAGGGTCATATTTGGTCAATGACCCTCTAGGTATGATATGAATTTTGGGGGGACATGACACTTTCATACTGTAGCTGAAGGTTCATTCAGCCAAACACCCATTCATTCCGCTGTTTAGTCTACAGTGTTAGACTATTTTCTCTGTTTGTGAATGTTAACTCTCATGCTGAAATGTTCTTATATGTTCTCTATTTTTCTCTTATAAACAAATGTTAGGGAATGTTACATTCACCCAGTGAAAAGCAACAGGGAAAATATTACACATATATTCATAGGTGTGTGTGCAGGGGGTGTGCCAGGTATGTATGGGCACACCATAATTACTGTGCAGTACCAATTTCCCCTTCTGCCTGGGCCTCCCCCTATGTTGCGCCCCCTCAGTACTGTTGTCTTCCCTCCTCTCCCCCCAGCTGTTGTGAGGATGTTTCAGGATGGAAAGCAGGGAAAGGGGCTAGTCAATATTTCATTTACTGGCTCCTTCCTTTTCTATATTAACATAATGAACACACTCACTCACTTTGTTCATTCATAGCAGAAGCATAGTAAAGTGTTTTACTTACTAAGTAAGTATTTACTATGCTTCGGTTTGTGAATGAACAGGAAGCCGCTCAGCACAGAGCACTTCCCATTTATTCGCTGTCCAGTGCAGCTGAGGCTGCAGAGAAAGACATGTGTGTTTGAGCTTTGTGGTGCACACCTATGCATATATTACAAACATTATGGGTATTATTCATTACACTTGCATGAATGATAAGATATTCGCAAAGCAGATTCTTTATAAATAGCCTATATACTTTAAGCCTTTATTAAAACAGCCATTACCTTATGAGAGCTTCTTTAGGAGGGAACGAGGATCACTCAAGATAAACCCAAATACATGAGGGTTGCTTTACTAAAGGCAAATAGACAAATAGACAAATGTTCATGGTAGCATTCTGCATGGAAACTTTCCATAGAGTTAAGTGAATAAGGTGAAGCTCTGAGGACTTCCATCATCCAGTCAGGTGTAAGCAAAATAATGTTGGTTTTTTTTTGCACATGATTAGGTATTCTTTTCAAAGTGAAACATTACCACATTCACTAAGCTGTGGGGTAAATTCCCTTAGAGAGGTGAGTACCGCTGCTCCAGGTGAATGGGTTCTGGCAGGGCGGACCCCAATAAGTGCTAGCCACAGCTCCTCTCCATCTGTCAATGTAGAAAAAGGAACGACTGCACCTCAAAGGAAGTCTGAAAAAGTATCTTTGTTTATTGAAGCACCAAATAGCATGGTACAGGATGAACCAGTTCAAAGGCAGACGCGTTTCACACTTAACAACAGTGCTTATTCATTGTCAAATTCCCTTGCAGAGTGCAACTTCACTTGCAAAATGAACAGCCTATTTACCTTTAGTAAATCAACCCCATAGATTATCTATCTATCTATCTATCTATCTATCTATCTATCTATCTATCTATCTATCTATCTGACAATCCAGCTGAATTCAGACAATGTTGCCACCTGCTAGTAGGTTATGTCTGCTAACACTATAGTAAGATGAGATGTTGCAGAGAACATGGCTACCTGCATTATCACCTCTGATTCACAAGCTTATCAATCAGCACCCAACCACACCTGGCCCTGCTCTGCCTCCTAGACTGACATCACTGCTTCTGCTGCTGAAGTTCTCCCACTGTAAATGGAAGTGTCTAGTAGGATATGTTTATGAGACAGGAGGATTTGGCTAAGTTGGAGAAGTTACAGATAGTTTTTTCCCTAAAGTGGTTGTCAACTCGTGACAATCACTTTAACCTACAGGTAAGCCTTCAATAAGGCTTACCTGTAGGTGCCCTGCATATCTCCCAAACCTGCACGGTTTAGGAGATATGCAGTGTACTAGATGTGCCAAAGTCATTTTGGCACATGCGCAGTGAAGAAACGGCCTCCGTGCCGTTTCTTCACTGTGATCGTGCCATGACTGGCGGCTCCTGCGCGCATTGGGCGGGAGTGGAGTCATGCGACTCCGTCCAGTCACAGAGCCGGAGTCGCACCCCCGGAAGGAAGAGGGGCAGAAGATGGACGCTGCCAGCACAAGAGACAGTGCTGGACGTTGTAGGCTTTGTTTGCAGGTAAGTGACACATAATGCGCTACTATCTACTTTGCAGGGAATGTAGAGGAAGTAAACCCAATCTGGGTTTACTTCCTCTTTAAGAGGAGTGTGGATCACTGGATTTGGGATTTTCTTAGACTAGGCCTTTAGATTAATTGTGCCTAGCCATGAAGACCCAAATTAGCACGGGTTTAAGGAGTTAAGATGCTTTAAATAAACTCAGTGATCATAATACTGAATAATATTTTTTACTGGCACAAGGTTCCTGCCACTCAGTTAATCAGTACATTTCAAATAGGCTTTTCCTGAATGGTCACACTACTTAAGCACTGTATGTTTCCATGCTAATTACTATGTTAATAAGGCCTTCAGACTGCATTTAATTATCAAAATTGAACATGAATCATCAGCTAATCAGAGAGAATCATATCCCTGTGCTTCTGAATATGTAGACTAACCAATATAGTTTGACTGTTTAATTAAAATGTTTAAACAGGACGTACTTTGGTGGTTTGTAAGATTATTAAAAGGAATGTAGAGTGCGTTTGTATAAATTTTCATTATTTATTATGGTCAGGACTAAAAATTTCAAGAAATAAATATAAGATAAGTTTAGTATGAAATATTAAATAAGACTATTTTGTATTATTATAGGCAGCCAACGGGTGGACCTGTTTTGCTTCCTTTCACAAGCTTTCCAATTTCTCTTTTCCTCCTACTGAAAAAAATTGGATTCAATTAAAAAAATGTGCAAATGTGCTAATCCTTGAAAAGTTGAAAGCTGTACACATTTATGAATAGACTCCTATGTTATTAATAATATTTCATACAATACAATTTTTGTTCATCGTTCTTGTAATATGCTCATAAGATAAATCATTTTTAATTATTAAATTAATCTGACCCATTTAAATGAGAAAAAATATGACCATCCATGCATTCCAATGCAATTATAATGTAATTATAATTGCATATACTGTAATTAAAGGGCATGTGCTATCTTTTTTTATGTTGTTCAGATATATACATAAATGTTGTAATAATATAGGATTTTGATGTTAATAAAAGTGTCAGTTTTTATAATATATCCCTTGTTTCTGTTTATATTTTTAATTATTTACCGTATGCATGCAATTCTTCATATACATCAAAGTAAATAAACGGCATGTTTGTTGTGTTTCCATTCAGACAGCATACCTAAAACGTATTAAAAATAATATATGACTTATCTTTTAGATGTTTCTTAGGAGAAGGTATCATGGTGGACTGCAAGCATTTCTCAAAATGTTTAGAGTGATCTGCCCCAATAGTAAAGACTGTGGACTGGCTAAACTTAGTTTATATACAATACATTTGACTGACATATTACATGCATTTGATTTACAATGCATTTGATTTACATACAATGCAGAAGGGCAGTTTCTAAATATTAAAGCCTTTGTTAGGACAGACAGTTTTCAAATCCAGTTCACAACAAATTAAATCTGCCTACACATTACAGACATGGTTAATGGCAAATACGGCTCCCTGGCCTCTTTGTTAACAAAAAGAGCCAAGTGGGATTTTCAGTGCTGGAGCATCTAAATAATGTAAGCTGCATTTTTTTATGAAGGTGTGCTATATGAATAGGGACACGTATCAAATATAAAGTAGGTGTTATCCCAATCTGACCTCAAAAGTGGAAATACACCTCAATAAAAGGTAATGGATAGCACAAATGATTGGGTTTTGTGAATACATTCCTGGCTAGTTGCAATACAAAGAAACAGTATAACCTTTAATAACAAGTGCAGTACCATTTTAATTTGAAAAGCAGACCTCATAAGAGAAGTATGGCTTTAATAAATAAACAAAAAAAATATTATGCTCACCTAGGTGGTTGCAGCATTGAACTAATGCTGCATCTGCCCCC
>BLSH010364884.1:14188-25411 GCA_018402905.1 Glandirana rugosa | reverse complement strand
TGCTCATCCAAGCCACATTTTTGGGGGTTCCCATTGTCCTGGTGCTCCAGGACCTTTTGTAAGAGATAGTCCAGTAATTATATTTGTAATTTATGCTCCTAGAATGCCTGATGGTGCTCCCTGGGCCTCTAAATGTGGCTAGGCTGTGTAAAGGTCTCACACATGTGGTATTGCCATACTCAGGAGGAGAAGCCTTATATGTTTTGGGGTGTAATTTGTGGTATGCATATGCTGTGTGAGAGAAATAACCCGTTAATATGACAATTTTGTGAAAAAAAATCTTCATTTTGCAAAGAATTGTGGGAAAAAATTACAACTTCAAAAAACTCACCATGCCTCTTACTAAATACCTTGGACTGTCTACTTTCTAAAAAAAATGTCATTTGGGAGGTAGTTTTACTGTCCTGGCTTGTTAGGGTCTCAAGAAATCAATACATCAGGTGTGATCAATTTTCAATGATTGGCACCATTTCACAAAGACCAAATAATTTACACTGATTTGGGTTATTTTTACCAAAGATATGTAACAGTATAAACTTTGGCCAAAATGTTTGAAGGAAAATTACTAATTTGCAAAATTTTATAACAGAAACCAATAAAAAATGATTTTTTTTACAAAATGTTCGGACTTATTTCATTTATAGCACAAACAATAAAGAACCCAGAGGTGATCAAATACCACCAAAAGAAAGCTCCATTTATGTGAAAAAAAGGACAAAATGTCATATGGGTACAATGTTGCATGACTGAGTAACTGTCATTCAAAATGTAAGAGAACCGAAAGCTGAAAATTGGTCTGGTTAGGAAGGGAGTTAAACTGCCCAATGGGCAAGTGGTTAAAATATTTAAATAATTATTAATTATTAAATAAAAATATTTAAATGTAAATAATTCACATTTACAAAACATGGCAGTATTATTTAAAAGATATAAAACCAAAACCAGAAAAATAAGTTAAAAAAAAACAATTTGTGTGCTCTTCCCACGCATAAGTATTTGATGTTCCTAGTAAAAGCAGTTCTATGGTGACCTGAGATTATAACAAAGTTATGATTAAAACATCAGAGTTACTAATGTGTACTATTTTAAAATGCACTCTGGTATTTCAGACCCAAGGTTACTGCTGACAACGTGGATAACTGTGACCGGTCATATCAAAAGAGATGAGAAAATTCCTCCCTGCTCCTATTAAATTTATATACAGTGGCTTTTCTTGGAATTCATGAAAGAATATAAACTTGTTGAAAATGCTTTAATTAAAAAGCAAGGTACAATGTCAACATGAATAAAAAGTATGATTGAAATATGCTGTTTGATTTTCAGTTTGTCTTGAATTTAAAGGTAAATGATCTAGTCACAGTATGCATTGCATTATTGCAACACTTTACAGTGTGTTATGGTGCACTGCATTATGGAAGAACATAATTTTTCAATGGGCTGGTAGCGTACCTTAAGGCGCCAAAAATTTGCAGAGTACTGCAACACACCATAAAAGAAAAGATCTGAATCACAAAGCCTGTGTGACAAAAATATGGTGTTTCTATGGTGTCTGCCTAGAGGCACCTGCGCATATCAGTTGAACCTTTCATTGCACCCTCTATGCCTAAAAGCCATTTTGAACAGTAACGTTCCAATACTATTTGAAAGTTTATTTGCTCTTTTTTAGAATGGCTCTTCCAGGTAGTGTTGGACCTTGCATGATTTCTCCCATTCCAGCACATCCTTTCACTATGATTGCCTAACTCACTGGTCAAAAAAATATATGGGATATGGAAAAGGGTAGGCAAGCTCTTTCAATACTATAAAGCACCAAATCTTTCCTCAGTCAGAACCCTTTGGTATTACTGCATATTTAGAACAATGAAAGCTGCCACAGGTATTATTGTACTTCTTAATATTAATATACTAACTTATACTAGCTTAATATTTTTCAGGATTTATATAGTGCTAACAGTTTGGACAGGGTAGGGTTTTACAAAATGGAAAAAGACAGTACAGTTACAATACATATCAATACAAGAGGAATCTTAGGGTCCTGCTTGTTAGAGCTTACAATCTAAAAGGAAGGGTCAAGTTATACAAAATACAATAACTGTGGGGGGAGAGCTGATGGAAAAAGTAAAGGTTAAGTTAAGGCTCCATTCACACTTGTGTGACTTGTAACACTAAAGTTGCATGACAAGCCACACCCAATATTTTTCAATGACAACCGTTCAAATATGTACAACTTTAAAAAGGTTCCTGCACTACTTTGGTCATAATTTCATGCGATGTGAGTGCCATAGAGTGCAACGTAATCCCTCAAAAGTCACATGAAAATCGTACCTGAATGTTATACGTGCAACAGTTGTGCAACAGTTGTCCATTATAATTGGCCAAAGCCAACATTGCATCCAAGTTGCACCCATCCAAAGTTGCGCAAAAGTTGCATTAAAATCAACTTCAAGTCGTACAAGTGTAAATGGAGCCTTGGCTGATTCTGGGTTATAGGAGAGCACAAGTAAGTGCACTCCTGTGACCCACAAGAGAAGTATGGCCAAAAAGCTTTGGCCATACAGTACTGTGCAAACATTTTAGGCAGATGTAAAAAAAATTGTAAATTAAGAATGCTTTCAGAAATAGAAGTGTTACATTATTTTTATTAATTTCCAAGATGAAAAGTAAATTAACAGAAGAGAAATCCAAATCCAATCAATATTTGGTGTGACTACCCCGTGCCGTCAAAACAACATTAATTATTTTAGGTATAAACAGGGCTTGTGCAAACAGTTTTGAAGGAACTAGGCAGGCAGGTTGTTCCAAACATCTTGGAGAACTAACCACAGATATTTTGTGGATGTAGGCTCAAATCCCTTGTCTCTTCATGTAATCCCAGAAAGACTTGATGATGTTGAGATCAGGGCTCTTTGAAGGCCAAATAATCACTTCCAAGACTGCAGAAATCACTTTCAGGAATTGAGGACACCATTGATCGTAAACAAATGTCCAACTCCATTTGCAGAAATGCAGCCCCGAACTTGCAATCCACAGAAGACGTGTAGTTAGTTCTCATAGATGTTTGAAACAACCTACCTGTCAAGTTCCTTCAAAAACTGTGTGCAGAAGCACTAGAAGAAATGATTCTGGTTTGAAGCCAAAGGGTAGTCACACCAAATATTGATTTGATTTGATTTAGATTTTTCTTCTGTTCGCTCACTTTGCATTTTGTAAATTGATAAAAATAAATAATTTAAATATGTACATTTTGAAAGGATTCTTACGTTACAGCATTTCTTCACACCTGCTTAAAACATTTGCACAGTACTGTACTTCTCTTTTAATGGACAAGAAACAAATTATTACATTTTCTAATTGACAGTGTGTTGACAGGGCTTAGGTACCCTTGTGGGGAAAAGTAGAACTGCTCTCGCTAATGCTGACCTTCAGGCTGGGAGTTGCACTCATGTGACAGGCAACATTAAGGCAATGATGCTGTTAACTCTTTGCTCCATGTGCTGACTGCATTACACTGATTACACTTGTACACTTCAGACACCCTTATGCATAGAGGGCACCACTCCTAGGTGCAGCATTTAAAGGCTAGTACCGCTGAGCCTGTACCGGGCTCCACCAATCCAGTTCATGTTACCTCTCTCCCAGTGGCACACCCCACAGTTGCTATGGGATACTAGAAACAGTCTCGCTAACATCTGTGCTTTCTCTCTTCTCCAGGGCCCCTCTACATACTCTATTCTGAGACTCAAGCCTGTGTCCCTAGGCACTTTGTACTGCGGGTCTGGTCCCAAAGAGCGGGGAGCCGGATGCTAGTGGAGTTGCCAAGCACTTAACCCCCTCCAATACCAGAGGAACCATCATCACTGCCTTGCATGTAACACAATTATTGTAGCCCTTAGCAATAATACACTAACCTCCACTGTACAGTACTCTGTGTATTAGATCCATGTATTGTATCTTCCTCTAGCTCAGTCCCCTTGTTGTGTTACAAACCCTGTTCAGGAACAGTTCTTGTAAGGAAGTTTCAGCAAAGTCAATAGGGACAGAGTCCATGATTGGCAGTCAATAAAGGCAATAAGTCCACAGCTGGCATTTAAGACTCCATAGACTCCTCAGGTTCCCAATTCCTCAAGGAACCCCGACTGGGACCCCAGATGGGGCACAGACCGACAGAGTAACAGTCTACATCTTGGCAGATTTTCCCAACAGCTCCTCCGGGGCATTTCAGTGAGCCTTTTTATATGTGGATCTCTGGAAAATTGGCAGGAAAATCTAGACAATCAATTCCTCATATCTACCACACATCTACATTGTACTAATTTGCACCTGCCTGGCTCAGTCAGCTTGAGTACATCAGCACAGACATGAAAAACATCACATCTTGAGACACATAGCTGCAGAACTAAGAGTCTGCACAGCAGAAAAACATTAACCCCTTTTTAGGCACCTACCTACAAGTGTGTCGGAAAATATTACACCCCGCTCTAATTTGTTCTTGTTAAATAGCTTATGATTTTTGAGACTTTTACACCTGTACACTGTAACCTAATGACAATAAACCCTCCTTCACACAAATCAATTTGTGAAAATTATAATGTTTAAGATCAGTGACCATTTAATTGAAATCCATTATAAGGGAAAATGAATGAGAAAGTTAGTCTTGACTGTTACACAAAAAAAGTAAGATACAATTATGGGCTAAAAGTTGTCAATTATAGGCCACTGCTGTCTGCACCGTCTTTATTGTTCCTTGGAAACTTTGAAATCGTCCACCGATCCCCTGATATATTTTATTTCACTCAACAAAGCACAGCAATTTCACTCTTTGAAATTATCAATACCACTGCACCAAAGCTGAACTCTGCTTTAAAACTAAATACTTTAAGAGTTTTATGGAGTAGTGGATGTCACCCAGGAGGCGAGATTCAATTTAAGATTCCATTAAAGGTTAAAAGATGTATATATTGCACATTACTCCTGCAGAGTGAATTGAAAGATCTAATACACTGTAGGCTAACTACTAAGTTTATATTTAAAAATGTATCTTATAGTTAACCCTTGTATATTAAAATGATTTTAAAACTACAGGTTGATGAAAAAATCATGCAGAAAATGTAGCACTTAAGTGATATTCTTTGTTGGTTGATTTTTATTAAGATGTAGCTAAAGCCACAAATACTTAAAGTGGATGTAAACCTGATTAATGAAATTTGAGCTGGGCACATAGATCTGCAGTGTTTTGTTATCTCTTTCCAAAGCCCTGTGTCTCTTGCTGCGTTCTTCTGTTATCAGCCTGACAAGTATTCCGTCACATATGATAAATGCAGCCGGAGTTTTGTGTTGGGAAGGATGCTATAAATAGATTAGCTGTGCCCTGAAAAATTCAATGAACCAAGCTGAAAGTCTCTACCTATGAGGAGAGGGTGCATGTGCCTTTCCTCCAGTCAGCTGTCTTGGCTGCCTTGGATGAGTGCCCAGGCTTCAATCTCTGCAACGCTAAACAGTAAGAGAAAATATCCTAACATGAAGGGCACTTTTTAACAGTATCTACAGATGAAGACATCAGATATACAAGAAAAACCTATGTAGGGAGGTTTGTTTCATCTCTGTGTATTATCTGAGGCTGTTCACTTCACTGGGTATATGTGAGGGTTTACATCCACTTTAACTCCTCTCCAATAATACAACGTCAGCCAGTTCCCTTGCTGGCACCAGCATAATCTCCGCAATGTCTTCACTGTCTTTGGCCAATTTGATTGGCTGGTGTGGGATGATGTAACTCTTGCACATTGAAAGCTTGAAATGCAACACTTGCCTGAAGTAAAACTTTTCTAAAGTTAGGCAGCGCTGTTTACATAAAAGTAAAACTATTATTTTCTCGGCCCCTGATAGTTTCGCAAATTATCTGGTCCCCCAAAATAGACAACCAGAGCAAATTGATCTCTACAGTTGATAGGGAAATTGCATATTACATGTTTCCTTAATAATATTGTGGCTCACTATTAAATTCTAAGTATTCAAATCTTGGTTACGGAGGCCATATAAGGACATAAGCATACAAAGGAATGTGTCACGTACCTGGTGGATGAGTCTGACTTCTGCAGGGGTTACCTCTCTTGCGGCCCTGATTCGAGAATCCCTAATAGTGTAGACAGGGAGTTCAGGAGCACAGGGGGGCACGAGAGCTGGACTGGATCACTTGATGGTGCGTGAAGATCCACTAGAGCTCGTGCTGAGCAGAAGAGTAGTCGTACAGTGCGGGTCAGCAACTGGCTGGCTAGGAGGTGCAAAAGGAGCAGGCAGGTGGGTGGTCAGGTACAGGCAGGGTCGGCAACGTGCGGGCAGCAAGGTACAGGAGGATTAGGCAACAGAATGGTCGTAGACAGGCCGGGGGTCTGGGCAGGCAGAATTCAGCGGAGTCCAAGGAAAGCCGGGGTCACAGATACAGAAAAGTCTCTCAAAGCAGGGCACGGGGTCACCGGAACACTGTAGAATGGACAGCACTTGCTACAGGAAATCCACTGTTTAAATAGAGCTGCCCAGGACCGCCTCCTCTGGGAGCGCGAGGAAACAACAATCGAATGCAAACACATCCTCAGCACAATCTTCTCCTAACAGAATGTTATTGTTAACTAGAGTTGATCGAACCTCCGGATGTTCGGGTTTGGTGGGTTCGGCCGAACTTCGGGAAAAAGTCTGGGTTCGGCATCGAACTCGACCCGAACTTTATCCCGGACCCCGAACCCCATTGAAGTCAATGGGGACCCGAACTTTTCAGCATGAAAATGGCTGTAACAAAGTCCTGGCAAGTGCTAGAGGACTGCAAAAAGAAGTAAAATGGGGGTAAGAGTAGGGCAAGTGCCCTACAAAAAATGGGGATAGGGAAAATAAATTAAAATCAAATAAAAAAAAGGGAAGGGGGGTTGATATGGAGTAGGAGCCTAGAGGTTGACTAGGCCATGACCGTGGCAGTGTAGGTGGAAGTGGCGGTGGTGGAGGAGTAGGAGGAGGTAGCCAGCACTGTTTTTTTTTTATATAAATGGGGTAGCCCCCAAAATATTGAGGCATATTCAAAAAAACAAGTATACGAATGGCTGTGTGAGTCCGGTCTAAATGTCTATTCTGCACAAGGTACAGACAAGTCTTGTGGGATCCATGCCTGATTCATTTTAATAAACGTTAGCTTGTATACATTGGATGTGGACAGGCGCTGCGCTTGTCTGTGATAACGCCCCCTGCCGTGCTAAACACACATTCAGACAATACACTGGCTGCAGGGCAGGGCAGCACCTCCAAGGCATAAATGGCAAGCTCAGGCCATGTGGCCAATTTGGAGACCCAGAAGTTGAATGGGGCAGACCCATCAGTCAGTATGTGTAGGCGTGTGCACACATACTCTTCCACCATGTTGCTGAAATGCTGCCTCCTGCTAAGACGTTGTCATTAGACATCGGCTGGTGGTGCTGTTTGTTGTGGCGGGCTGCTGACAAAGCTTTTCCACATTTCGGCCATGCTAACCCTGCCTTCTGAGGTGCTGGCGGTGCCACAGCTGCGTTGGCGGCCTTTTCCTCCTACTCCTCTGCCTTCGCCTTGTGCTTCCACTGAGCCCCCGGAGTCATTTGGGAATGCCCTCAGCAGCACCTCTACCAGCGTGCGCTTGTAGTTGCGCATCTTCCTCTCACGCTCCAGTGAGGGAATTAAGGACGGCACGTTGTCATTGTAACGGGGATCCAGCAGGGTGGCCACCCAGTAATCAGCACACGTTACAATGTGGGAAACTCGGCTGTCATTGCGCAGGCACTGCAGCATGTAGTCGTCCATGTGTGCTAGGCTGCCCAGAGGCAAAGACAAGCTGTCCTCTGTGGGAGGTATATCATCTGTGTCCTCCGTATTCCCCCAGCCACGCTCCAGTGATGCACACGAGCTGCGTTGGGTGCCACACTGCTGCGGTTCCTCCTCCTCCTTCTCATGATCTTCCTTGTCCTCCTCGTTCTACAGAACTGTGCCCTATCTTGAATATTTTTGACCTGGCCTATGCTGGTTCAGGAACCCACCCTCCGAGCCACTTGCGAATGACTGGCCTGATAACCGTGGAAATGACCCCTCTTCCTCCTCCTCCTCATCCTCCTGTGCCACATCCTCTTGCATCATGGCTTGAAGTGTTTTTTCAAGGAGACATAGAAGTGGGAAAGTAACGCTGAGAACAACATCATCGGCACTGGCCATGTTGGTGGAGTACTCAAAACACCGCAATGCGCTACACAGGTCTCGCATGGAGGCCCACTCGGTGGTGAAGTGTTGCTGTTCCGCAGAGCGACTGACCCGTGCGTGCTGCAGCTGAAACTCCACTATTGCCTGCTGCTGCTCACACAGTCTCTCCAGCATGTGCAAGGTGGAGTTCCACCTTGTGGGCACGTCGCATAGGATGCAGTGAGCAGGAAGGCTGAAGTTCCGCTGCAGTGCAGACAGACGAGCAGCATCAGGGTGAGAACGCCGAAAGCGCACACAGACGGCCCATACTTTTTGCAGCAGCTCTGACATATCTGGGTAGTTTTTTAGAAATCTCTGCACTACCAAATTCAGCACATGCGCCAGGCAAGGGATGTGCGTCAAACCGGCTAGGCCCAGAGCTGCTACGAGATTTCGCCCATTATCGCACACCACCAGGCCGGGCTTGAGGCTCAGTGGCAACAACCACTCATCAGTCTGTTGTTCAATGCCTGTCTACAGCTGCTGCGCAGTATGGGGTTTAAACCCCAAACATATCTGTTTTAAAACAGCCTGCTGTTGTTTCCCCCTGGATGTGCTGAAGTTGGTGGTGAAGGTGTTACACTGACCGGATGAGGAGGTGGTAGAGGAGGAGGAATCGAAGTAGGAGGAGGAGGAGGCAACAGGAGGCAAACAGGCGGTGAGCGGGAAGCCCGAAGTTCTGCTGCAGCGCAGACAGGCGAGCAGCAGCAGGGTGAGAACGCCGAAAGTGCGCACAGACGGCCCGCACTTTCTGCAGCAGCTCTGACATATCCGGGTAGTTTTTTAGAAAATTCTGTACCACCAAATTCAGCACATGCGCCAGGCAAGGGATGTGCGTCAAAAGGGCTAGGCCCAGAGCCGCTACAAGATTTCGCCCATTGTCGCACACCACCAGGCCGGGCTTGAGGCTCAGTGGCAACAACCACTCATTGGTCTGTTGTTCAATGCCTGTCCACAGCTCCTGCGCAGTGTGGGGTTTATCCCCCAAACATATCAGTTTTAAAACAGCCTGCTGTCATTTCCCCCTGGATGTGCTGATGTTGGTGGTGAAGGTGTTACGCTGAGCGGATGAGGAGGTGGTCGAGGAGGAGGAAGCGCAGTAGGAGGAGGAGGCAACAGGAGGCAAAGAGAAATGCCATGCAATCCTCGGTGGTGGAAGGACATGCGCCAAATGGCTAGCCGGCTCAGGCCCACCTGCCACTACATTTGCCAAGTGTGCAGTTAGCGAGATATAGCGTCCCTGCCCGTGCTTACTGGTCCAACTATCAGTGGTTATGTGGATCTTGCCACAGATGGCGTTGCGCAGTGCACACTTGATCTTGTCCCCGACTTGTTTGTGCAGGGAAGGGATGGCTCGCCTGGAAAAGTAGTGGCGGCTGGGAATCACGTACTGTGGGACAGCCACCGCCATCAGGTTTTTGAAACTGTCCGTGTCCCCCAAACAAAATGACAGCATTTCAAAGGCCAGGAATTTTGAAATGATGGCATTCAGGGCCAGGGATCGCGGGTGGGTAGGGGGGTATTTCCTCTTTCTCTCCAGTGTTTGGGAGATGGAGAGCTGTAAGCTTCCATGGGACTATGGTGTGGAAATGCTTGGGGACGGTGGCGGACATGATGGCGTTGCTGTCATATCGTCTGTTTGCTGGGTGGCAGGTGACACTGTCACGGTAGAGGTGGAGGAAGCGGCCAAGGTAGCAGCAGAAGAGGAAGCAGGAGGAGGTCGAGACCTTTCTTGGATTTTGAGGTAATTATTCCAATGCAGTTTGTGCCTTGAACTTAGATGCCTGATCATGCAGGTTGTGGTCAGGCTTAGAACATTTATGCCCTGGCTCAGGCTATCATTGCACAGCTTGCAAACCACTCGTGTCTTGTCGTCAGCACATTGTGTGAAGAACTGCCACGCGGGGGAACGCCTTTGAGCTGCCTTTGGTGTGCTAGGTCCCTGAGTGCGGTGGGTAGTAGCAGGCATACTGTCTAGGGGACGCTCGCTCCGCTTTTGCAACCTGCTTCCTCTTTTGCTGTGCTGGTGCCTCTGTGCGACCACCACCTCTTCCTCCAAACTGCACACATCACTCGCATGACCCTCAGTCCATGTGGAGTTTAGGACCTCATCATCCTCCTGCCCATCATCTTCCACCCACCCTTCGCCACTGCCCTCCTTTTCAGTCTGCACACTGAGGAAAGCTGCAGCAGTTGACACCTGTGTTTCATCATCATCTAAGACGTGCTGCGCTGGTGTTTCCATGTCCTCATCCTACAACAGAAGTGGTTGGGCATTGGTGCACTCAATGTCTTCCATTTATGGGACAGCGCTATGTGGATGGCCCACGGAAAGCACACCAGGAGAGTCATCAAAAAGCATAAGAGTCTCTTGCAGGACTTGGGGCTCAGACTGCTTGGCTAATTTACAAGGGGCTGAGGTGAAAGACAGATGGCCATGGGGTTCAGGTGCCAACTCTGAGCTTTCATCAAGGGACTAGGAGGGAGACAATGTGAAGGAACTGGAGGCATTGTCAGCCACCCAATCTACTATCGCCTGTACTTGTTCTGGTCTCACCAATCATTGAGCGGCATATACTACCATATACCCGTGAAGGTTCTGTTGGCTACCTCAGGAAGGTGTTTCACGTGTGCATGTAGCTGGCACACATCGACCACGTCCTCTCCTTCCAACAGGAGCTTCAACCAACCTCTCCCTTTAGAACTAGGAGATGATTTTTGAACAATAATCTGTCACTTACAGCAACAGCTGGAACCTGGCCCTATAGGAGTAGGCAATGATTTGTGAACAATAATCTGTCACTTACAGCAACAGCTGGAACCTGGCGCTATAGGAGTAGGCAATGATTTTTGAACAATAATCTGTCACTTACAGCAACAGCTGGAACCTCTCCCTTTAGAACTAGGAGATGATTTTTGAACAATAATCTGTCACTTACAAGATTTCCCTCTCCAAGGTCGACAACGACATTCACTGTC
>BLSH010364884.1:761-11847 GCA_018402905.1 Glandirana rugosa | reverse complement strand
CCGGGAGAAGCCATATCACTGTTATAAGAACAGTGTTATGGCTTCTCCCGGCTAATTTATACTTTTATCACACAGTTTTAAGATGATTGGAGATCATACAATCATCTTAAAACTGTGTGAGAAAAGTAAACATTAGCTGGAAGAAGCCATATCACTGTTCTACAATCATCTTCAAACTGTGTGTAAAAACTATAAATTATAAAAAAGCTAATGTTTACTTTTCTTAGAACAGTGATATGGCTTCTCCCCGCTAATTTATACTTTTCTCACACAGTTTGAAGATAGTCCACATCCACCTCCATTTTTGATTTTTTTATGTGATTTTTTTTTAATTATTTGAAGTTATTTCCCTATCCCCATTTCTTTGTAGGGCACTTGTTCGACCCTTACTCCCATTTTCCTTCCTTTTGCAGAGCTCTAGGACTTTTCAGGACTTTCTTACAGCCATTTTTGTGACTAAAAGTTCGGGTCCCCATTGATTTCAATGGGGTTCGGGGTCCGTGTCAAAGTTCGGGTCCTGTCCGGACCCGAACCCGGACTTTGTCCCGAAGTTCAGCCGAACCAGCAGAACCCGGACTTCCAGAGGTTCGATCAACTCTAGTTGTAAAGCCTCACGGTTTTTCTCCTTAATGCATTCTATGCATTAAGGTGAAGAACCTTTTCTTTTGCAGCAGCCCCCCAGACCCCCTGTTTACTTACCTGAGCCGGGGACGAGCCTAGCAGCTCAAGCTGCGGGCTCCGGTCCTCATTGAATAGATTGATAGCAGGGAAGCCATTGGCCCCTGCTGCTGTCAGTCAAGTCCAGTGATGTGGGAATAGGGGGGCGAGGCTGAGTCCTGCTGTCTGTGTCAAGGGACGCAGAAGCAGGTCTCGGGAGAGCGCCCGCATGAGTGAACCCAGGGAAAGCGCTTCCCTGATGGGGCACTCGAGAAGAGGAAGAGCCCAGGAGTGCCGCTGAGGGACCCCAGAGGAGGAGGTTCGGGGCCACTCTGTTCAAAACCACTGCACAGAGGAAGGTAAGAATGACATGTCTGTTATTTTAAAAAAAGCCTTTAGTATTACTTTAAGTATTCTTGTCATATTTTCTTTATCTATATCTGCATATGTCATTACTTTTAATAAATGTTATACTTATAAGTATTTGTGTGATCTCTCTTTGCACATTTTCAATACAACCCAAAAAATGTAAACTATCACGTGACCGTTATACAAGAGCTGTCACCCTGATTCAAGGTGACCCTATCACTGGAATAAAAATCAGTTAGAAGAACTCTGCTGCTATCTGACACTCCTGGGCATGTTAGATAGTGTGCCCCCCGGGTGGTGGGGTTCTTCCCACTGGATGCTAAGTTTCTATTGGTACTTTAATTTGATGGGTTGCCTCCTCGATCAGTAGGGAAACTTGTGTGTACAAGGGGCAATGTCAAGCCCCTTTCACAGAAATTACACTTTCACAGGAAAATGTTGAAAAGCATAGATGTGCATAAAGAATCAGCTGCATATATCTCTTGAGCTACCCATTAATTTGACATGCAGCTTCACTGAAGGTAACCTCTTTGTTTGCACATTTGTTTCATCATATGCTGAATTGGAATTTACTGGGTTTGTGACAGGTTAGCTTTAAGTAGGACAAACATAGGTCTTCAATCAACGGAAATAAAAGTGGGGTAACCTTGGTGGACCTCTACGTTTTTTCCTGCTGTACGCTGTGAGAATGAACAGAAACACCCTATGTGAGCTAGTGTACTGGCTACGTCCAAAAACAGGTGCTAGTTGGGTGTGTAGTCCACTCCATTGATCTAAAGTGAATTTTACTCATTGCAATAGCTGAAAATATCAGACCAATCATGGTCTGAGTTTGTGGCATCTACGGATGTTGCTTTATGGGTTGTAAATGAATTGGCAGGAAAGTGTTAAAGAAAGACTATGTTTAACCTATGCTCAACAGCCACTCTCCTGTACATTCTGAAATCACCTAGTGTAAGAGCTTACTTTCTGTAACACTTCTCCCACTTGTGTCATATTATGTATCACAGCCCTATGCTGCTTCTGGCATTGTTTAAATGTTGAAATTTGGAAATAACCAAAGTAACAAAGATTAACCTTGCATTAAGAAAAAAAGGGAAAAGGCAAGTAGCAAGTAATCACATGATTACCAGGTACAGAAATAACAGCATAGACTTTTCTACAGCTAGGACACAAAAAGAATTGTTAGTATCAGTTCAGGTCAATAGCACCCTGTAATTGATGTAAATATAATAGCAAAAAATATAATAGCAAAAAATCAGGTTCAACACACAGACATTTTCATGTGACTATAATGGTATACATTTTTTTCTCTATAGTGTTCAGAAACACTATGGCCCTGATTTACTATGCCTACCAAATCTACTCCAGCGGTGCCTTAAAATAACTCCCAATTAAAGGCAATTACGACTTCAACTCTCACAAACTGGAGAACTGGAGTAGATCTACACACAGGCAAACTCTGGGAAGATGCCTCTCAGATCACATGTTCTATGCACTTGATGTCATCTGGGCATGAAACTTGTGGCTTCAGAATTCCTCCATTTAATGCTTGTATGCAAGTTCATTGCCATAAAAAAAAACATTACCACCACCTCTCTCTAATTTTAACAGCCTTAGCCCTAGGGGACATGTATGAATAGAAAAAAAAGTTTATACATCGATTGTTTTTTTCAGGAGCAGTGGTTTTAATAATGGTTAAAGTGAAAATAAAAACAAAAAAACATGAAATATTCCTTTAACCACTTCAGCCCTGGAAGGATTTCATGCTTTAGGACCAGAGCACTTTTTGCGATTTGGAACAGCGTTGCTTTAACTGACAATTGCGCGGTCGTGCAATGTTGTACCCAAACGAAATTTGCGTCCTTTTTTACCCACAAATAGAGCTTTCTTTTGGTGGTATTTGATCTCCTCTGCGTCATTTCTGATCTCCGCTATAAATAAAAAAAGAGCAACAATTTTGCAAACTAACCAGTTTTTCTTACTTTTTGTTAAAATACAAATCCAATAAAAAAATATAAAAAACATTTTATTTCATCAGTTTTGGCCGATTTATATTCTTCCTCATATTTTTGATTTAAAAAATCGCAATGTGCATTTATTGACTGGTTTGTGCAAAAGTTGACGCTTTCACGGATGATGAAAATTCCTTTGTGTTTTTTTTTTAATTTTTTACTAGTAATGGCGGCGATCTGCGATTTTTGCAGCGGACATGTCGGACCATTTAGACACTTTTTTTGGACCATTGGCATTCATACAGCGATCAGTGCTATAAAAATGCACTGATTACTGTAGAAATGCCATTGGCAGTGAAGGGGTTAACATGGAGGGGGCGCTCTAAGGGTTAACTGTGTTCCCTAGCCGTGTTCTAACTGTATGGTGGCTGGGCTGGCAGGGGGAGGGGAATGATCACAGCTTCCATATACAGGAAGCCTGTGATCACCGCCCTTCCCCCTCTATCAGAACGGAGATCTGTGTTTACATACTGGCGGGAAGCCAGCGGTGATCGAGTCCGCCCTACCCACTCCCTGGCCCCAGAACACAGTGAGCATGCGAGCTCGTGCTTACAATGCTAGTTATCGCAGCTGCAGTCAGGTGACGGCGGTTTGCGATAACGGACCTCTGTGCCGCTGTCATGCTGAGGCGGGTGGTCGCCAAGTGGTTAAATATCTTGCTTGGGGGGTCCCCTTAGTATGGATCTCTGTGATGTTTAGAACAGTGCCACCGCAAAATGGCATTTGTAAAGGAAAAATTTTCATTTAATATCGGTCACGGCTGGAATATATTGCCGGTTCCCTGCAATATTGATAGAGCATTGCGTTGGGGGTCCCCCAGTCCTTACCAGACACTTCGGGTCTGGTATGGATTTTAAGGGGAACCCCATGCCAAATTTATAAAAAATGGTGTTGGGTCCCCCAAAATCCAAACCAGACCCTTATCTGAGCATGCAGCCCTGGCATGGCAGCGGGGTGGGGACAAGTGAGCGTGCCCCCTCCGAACCTTATCAGGCCACATGCCCTCAACATGGGGAGGGTGCTTTGGGGACTGGTTTGCATTTTGGGGGGACCCCAATGCCATTTTCCCAAAATTTGGCATGGGGTTCCCTTTAAAATCCATACCAGACCTGAAGGGCTTGGTATGGACTTTGCGGGGGACCCATACCCAAAATTTGTGTTTAATTTTGGCGTGGAGTTCCTCTTAAAGAGACAAAAAAAATTCAAAATCCAGCAGAGTAATACCAGCACCACATCCCTGGTGTAGGAGACAAGCAAAAACTAAGAAGAGAAGAATGGGACTTTGAAGGTGCTGATATTCCCTGAAGAATTACATCAATTAACATTAACATTAACATTACATTAACAATTTATTAATTCAAGTAAAAATACACATGGTGCAGGCTCCACTGAGAACAGTGGCCAGTCTGCCCTATAGTTAGAGTAAAAACATATTAATAACTCAATATTAGCTGTACAGACAGTTCATGGTTTAAGATCAACAGTTTACCAAACATTCCTGGCTGTTAAACATAGAGAGAGAAGAGACCATGCCAAGATAGTAAGGTCTGTAGATCCATGAACTGAATAATGATCCTGTTAGTCAGACGCGTTTCGCCCTGTTGATTTGGGCTTCCTCAGGGAATGGATCATGCTAGAGTCACTAGAACATAGATACAATAGTACATCATAAATGTTTGTGTATACATAGTATAAGTTTTGCTCTTTCCGTATGATGGACATCCTTAATGAGCACTATACAAAAGAGATGAGTGTGATTGATACATCTATACAATCATTATACACAGAGAACCAACACATACTATCTAGTAGAGTTTTTGAAGAGAAACAGAAGGAGCTGCGGGAGTTTATTGAAAGATTAAACAAAAAACTAATCTTGAGTAAAAGTAAAAAGCTAATGAGGGACCTGGTAGCTTACGATACTGGGAGAGCCTATAAGTGGCAACAGGGTGCAAGACCCCAACAGAGTCATTCGAGGCGGCAATCACGTAAACCAAGGACTGGCCCACAAAGAGGACAAAATAGGGAAGATACAGATGTTGAGGCAGTTTCACTCTGTTCATCCTCCTCTCTCTCTTCCGTACAGGTTGAATCTAATATCTCAGACTCCTCGGGGCAGGCGAACCCCAAAAAAACAAAGTGTGGGGGTTCAGGACGTCCGAACTCACAACCTAAGAGACAAAACACCAGTAAGGGTGACTTCTCCAGTGGTGGTAAACCTACTTCTTTTCCTCCTATTTTCTCCTTTTCACAGTCTAAGACTAATTCACTTTTTCCCTACTTCGGTGATGGAGCCTCAGCACGTGCACCTTCTAATGAGTTAGGGGGCAGTACCCTAGCTGTGGAGGGGAATAACCCAGGTAAGCAAACAGTGAGATCTAAGGTAAAGAATGATGAGTCCCTCCAAGCTAATCCATCCCCTTTGGGGGACTACAAGAAACCACCGAACCCATTACCCCATGGCACAAAGAAAATGTAGATGAATTACAGATCATAAACTTATCTTCATATAAGCTTTCAGAGGATGAATGCTCACTACTTAAAATGGGTCTTAGTTTCTATCCTACAACGAATTTGAATAAATTTGAAGTAGCGAAAGATATTATTTTATTTGCACGTAAGCTCACCCTTCATGTGATACATGATAAGTCATTGACCCCACAGATGGAAAAGGCGAGAGACTTAGAATTATGGAAAGGCTTTACGATAAATGACTTTAGGGCTCTCAAGGATCTTATGGAGCTGTGGGAAGCAGCTAATACAGAAGAGGCCAATGATTTTTTGGAAACTGAGACCAACCCCTCCCCCATAGAGGTGGTAGAAATACCAGAATACAAAAAAAAGTCCCAAACCTTCCCACCTCTACAGAGAAATCTGCATATATGGGCTTTCGTCCAAAAAGTCCTATATGACATTGCTTAAATGAACACTCAAACCCCAAATAGTAACCTCACAGAAGGACAAAGGAGGGCTCTAAAGACCTTGAGAGAAAAGCCGAGTATCATTATTAAACCTTCGGATAAAGGAGGGAACATAGTGATACAGGATTGAAAACAATACACAGGAATGTGTTGAGATATCTTGAACAACACCAGTTGGTATAGAAAAATACCGGCACAGCTGATCTCCGGGTTCCATTCGGAATTCAGAGACATTATAGGTAGGGCCTACCGGGGGGGGGGGTGATTAACAAGGACACATTTAAATTTCTTAATGTCCCAGATCCTATTATGCCCACCTTTTATTCACTACCGAAGGTGCACAAGAACAAAATCCCCCCCTCGGCAGACCCATAGTGTCTGGGATCGGCTGTATCTCTGAAAAAGCGAGCCAACTGGTTGATGACCATCTAAGACCCCTAGTCACCACATTACCCTCGTACATCAAGGATACTGGTGACCTTCTTAGGGTCTTGGAGGACATCAATATCCTGGCCAATGCATGGCTGGTGATGATAGACGTAGAAGCCCTGTACTGCTCGATACCACACACCAGGGTAATCGGTATTGTAGCTGAATACTTGAAGACCCTTGATAGGAATCTAACAAAATACAACACTTTTGTATTGGAGTTACTTGAGTATATTCTTTCTCGGAATGTATTCATGTTCAATGGTTCCCACTACCTCCAGGTGCAGGGGGTGGCGATGGGCACCAAGTGTGCCCCATCGTACGCCAACCTGTACCTGGGGGGTGGGAACGTACTATCTTTTATGGGGACTCATCTATGTACCTGTGCCACGTTCTCACCTGGCACAGGTACATAGATGACATCCTCATGATTTGGTCGGGCACTTGAGATGAGCTGGGGGAGTTTATGACCTTTTTGGATGGTAACACTTTCAATTTGAAGTTTACGATGGAATGTGACCAGACATCGGTCACATTCCTAGATATCAAAATTTGTAAAGATACAGAAGGACACATTGAAACAGACCCATACCGCAAACCATCTGCGGTAAATACAATCCTCCATGCAAATAGCGCCCACCCTGAGCCTCTAAAGAGAAACATTCCTTATGGACAATACTTAAGACTGAAAAGAAATTGCAGTGACAACGAATCCTTTTTAGTACAGGCAGATGCTCTGAGGCAACGCCTTCTTAGAAGGGGTTATAGTCGGAAATGCTTGAAGAAAGCGTTCAATAGGACGAAAATGAGATCAAGGGAATCTCTCCTTTTCTCTCGACCTCCCCCGGCATCTCATACGCAAACACGTATAATCTTGAAATTCTCAAATGGGTGTGATCAGATCAGAAATATCCTGGGACAGCATTGGCATTTGCTGCAGGACGACCCCATAGTTATGAAATATATAGACGAGACACCTTTGGTCACCTTCCGCCAGGCGAGGAGTCTTCAGGACAGCCTCACCCGGAGCCATTATACGCAGCAGACACCCACTATCCCCTGGGTCAAACCCCATAGGGGTACCAGGAGATGTGGGGACTGCAATTTCTGCAGTTGGGTGTGGCAGGCCAGATCTGTCCATTTACCCAATGGGCAGGCCTGGACTCCCAGAAACTCCATCGACTGCAGAACGGTGGTAGTGGTATATTACATGGAATGTCTCTGCAAATCCTTTTATGTGGGGAAAACTAAAAGACCTTTCCATCACAGGATTAGAGATTACGTGTATGAGATTTCGAACGGTAAACTAGAATCAGCCATAAGCAGGCACATAGGCCTCTATCATAAATTTGACCTGAACTATATGACATTTTTCGCCTTAGAGCATGTGGAAGAATCCAAAAGGGGTGGTAACATTGATGTATAATTATTACGTCTGGAAACAAAGTGGATTTTTCAACTTAGGGCCAATAGGGCCCCAGGCTTGAATGAAAATATAAGTTTCAAACCTTTTCTTTAAAGGGAGTGGAGGAGCAAGTTATCTATACAGAGGGCGGAGCTATCTGTGTTGGTTTCCCCTTCCCTCCCTCTCTCCCCCCCTCCATCCCCTCCCTTTTTTTCCCCCTGAGTAGCCGCCTTTTAGCATCTTTCTAGATGTTTTGGAGTTATGTAGTCTCCCGTAAGTTATAACGCGTTTGTGTTATGTCGTAACCATTCAAGGGCTATGGACAACTTGTTGGTCTGTTCCTTATTACCACGGGTGTAACCAGTAGTGCCAAAATGTGGATGGGTAGTATAGAGGTTAGTATATGTTTATTAGCAACCTGTACTTTTGATTCATAGAAATGCAAACACAGTCACAATGTGGATGTGAGCCTGCTGATTCGGCCCCCTGTGTGTAGGCTCTGTTTACTCTGGTAGTCTACTCAGAAATTTTCTCTTATATGTTCTATATTTGTTGCGGGAGACCATGGCGGGACAGGGGCGGAAATTTGGTCTATTCGGATTGCGGTCCTCCTTCGCCTTGCCTCTCTTGATCATCCAGTCCTCTCCACCTCCCTTCCCCCCCCATTGTGCCTTCCCCCCTCCCCCCTCCCCTCCTCCCCTCCTCCCCGTGTTCCTTCCCTCCCCTACCTTTTTTCTCCCCCCCTGCCTCTTGTTCTTGGACGGAGTGATTTTGTCCCCCTCTGGATTGTCCATAGGGAGGAATCTGGTGTGGGCGGACTTTGCTCTCCGAGTGATAGGACCATCCGCCTTGTCCCTTCACTACTTTGGGGAGTTTTTTGCATAATAATTAGCTGCCTGACTTTGGTGACGTAGGGCAGCTGTATGCACGCCCCGTAGCATACTCCTCCTCACACCCCCGGGCATCTTTGTGATGTCACATTACGGTGCAGGGGGAAGGAAGGTCTCCTTTTGGCGCCAATTTCCACTGTTTAAAGAGCGTGGGTTCTCCGCTCGGCTCTAGGTGTTGAAGTTGGATTGCACGCCTGCCGTCTAGGATCTCTAGACGGGATACGTTTTGGAGTAGGTGAGACATATAGGCTTTTTGCCTTTTTTCCTCCTGGAAGCCCGCTTGCAATATATGTCAAGGGACGTGGCCCCTCTGTCATTAACCTCCCTCTCTTTTTCCTTTTTTGTGCCTGCCATACCTTAGGGTCTTCGGACAGGCATTCCTCCCTGAAGTATTTGTTGCCTGATACGTCTGCCTAGGCTCAGGTATACCTTATTAAGGGAGAGCCCTTTGTCAGCAGTAATTGTCGGCACCTGTGCAAGAGGTTGATATATGCTTGTAAGTGTTTTCCCCGATTTGGAATCTAGTTATATAATGGGTTTAACTTACGTATGGTAGTATAGTAGATTTCTTTTTAAATTTTAATTTTTAATTTTGGAGGGTGGTCCAAACAAACCTTGATGTGACCCTTTTTCTTTTTGCCCGTTATGCCCCCACCTCCCCCCTATGTGGAAGGCCTGGGGTGCAGTGAGTGTGAGTGGCATTAGGTGGTCTACTGGGTGTTTTTTTGTTCGGGTGGGGGGTATTGGGTTCTCCCTCCCCCCCCTTTTTTTTTTTTTTATGTGCTCACAACCTCATGGAGTATTTGCTCTTCTTCTTTCTTTTTCTTCTCTTTTTTTCCATTTTTCTTTTTGTTTTCTTTTCTTCTTAAGAATCTAGTGTCATCACCAATTACCAGTGATTTACACAGGACATAACCTTCAACTATCTAAGTGACATCACTTGTCCAGTTGTCTGGAAATCATTTTGAGTATCGTGACACTTATATTTTCGTTCATCAGGTAATTTAGTGTTTTCTGGTTTATTAATATATATATATTTTTTTCTAAACCTTTTCCCCAATGCTGAAAGTGTTTGGGCATAATGCTATGGTTGGAGCAGAATATAATTAGAGATGCTAGTAATGCATATTGTGGCATTAACCCAAGACAGTGCAATTAGAGATCATATCTGTATGAAATAATAGATGGTTAGTCAGCTTTTTGTTTTTTGATTTTGAAACTTGTACTATGTATACACAAACATTTATGATGTACTATTGTATCTATGTTCTAGTGACTCTAGCATGATCCATTCCCTGAGGAAGCCCAAATCAACAGGACGAAACGCGTCGGACTAACAGGATCATTATTCAGTTCATGGATCTACAGACCTTAAAATCTTGACATGGTCTCTTCTCTCTCTATGTTTAACAGCCAGGAATGTTTGGTAAACTGTTGATCTTAAACCAAGAACTGTCTGTACAGCTAATATTGAGTTATTAATATGTTTTTACTCTAACTATAGGGCTGGCTGGCCACTGTTCTCAGTGGAGCCCGCACCATGTGTATTTATCAGCACCTTCAAAGTCCCATTCTTTTCTTCTTAGTTTTTGCTTGAGTTCCTCTTAAAATCTATGCTAAGCCCTTATCCAAGCGTGCATGCACTGTATATAGTCTACCCAATGGTGTAATGGTTAGCACTTTCACCCAGAAGCAAAAGGGTCACTGGTTCAAATCCCAACCACAACACTACCTGCCTGGAGTTTGCATGCTCTCCCTGTGTCTGCGTGGGATTCCTCCACTTTCCTCCCACACTCTAAAGACATGCAGGTAGGTAAATTAGATCCTGTTTAAATTGGCCCTAGTATATGTATGAATGTGAGTTAGGGACCATAGATTGTAAGCTCCTTGAGGGTAGGGACTGATGTGAATGTACAATATATATATGTAAAGCCACAACGCTTTATAAGTACATTGAATGCAGCGTATTATATATACCATACTGTACATTTATATTCCTTTTTTTTTTTCCAAAAGTTTTTATTGAAAGATACACAGATTACAAGGTATTAAAACATCCAAAAAGTTAACAATAGATGTGGATATAACATTTTGTTTACATAAGCTATACATTTGTTTTACAATATAGGTGTAGATAACAATTGAAAAACCTACAAAATTATGGAACATTAGACACATAGAAAGTTATTTTTGAAAACCTTTTTTTTTTTCCTTATATTTACATGTCATACCATATATATTATGCGACGTAAGTTACATGAATATTTCGCAACACCGAAATGTATATATATAACATGTAAGTGTAGTCAGGGATGGGAGTTCCTCGAATGTTAGATACCAGGGATTGAGTGTAAGTATGTATATGATCCCGGTTAAATTTGTCCTAGATTAAATGGATGG
>BLSH010364778.1:126717-136982 GCA_018402905.1 Glandirana rugosa | reverse complement strand
ATGATGTTTTGTGCGTTATTCCTTACGTTTCCCCGTTAGTCTCGTCGATTCTAACTTGTACTTTCTGTGTATCGACTTCTTTCATTTTTCTTAGGGTTTGTTAAGAAATTCATATATTTGTCATTCTCTCCCCCTTAAAGAATTGTTTGGGATTCTTTTTACTTTCTTCAGCTATGTGTCTTTCATGTTCAATCTTAGCTGCTCTGATTGCCCCTTTGCATTCCTTATTGCGTGTTTTGTAGTACAGAAAATCTGACTGAGACCCCTCCTCCTGTATTTTTTGAAGGCTTTATTTTTTGCTTTTATGCGTGTCTTTATGTCAGCATTAAGCCATCCTGGTCTTTGATTAGCTCTTTTAATTTTATTTCCTGTTGGGATACACTGGCTAATACCTTTGTTTAGTATGTTCTTGAAACACTCCCATTTTTCCTCCGCATTCATTGTTCCGAGAATTTTATCCCAGTTAACATCTTCCAGCAAGGAGCGTAGTTTCTGGAAGTTTGCTCTTTTAAAATTCAGTGTCTTTGTATTCCCCTTGCGTTTCCTATTTGTGTAATTTAAGCTAAAACTAATTGTCCTGTGATCGCTATTTCCTAGATTGCCCCTTACTTCCACGTCTGTGATCAGGTCTGTGTTGTTAGTAATCAGAAGGTCCAATAATTCTTTTTCTCTTGTTGGTACATTTACCATCTGACCCATGAAATTATCCTGCAGGACATTTAGGAAATGACGAGCCTTAGCTGAACGTGCAGTACCTTCCTCCCAGTCAATATCTGGATAATTAAAATCCCCCATTATAATAACACTTCCCATCCTAGCCGCTATTCCAAATTGTGATAGGAGATCCGCTTCCCCCTCCTCCCTCTGATTAGGGGGTCTATAGCATATTCCTAGTAATACTTTTCCCCTGGTGTCTTCCCTTTGTAGCTCTACCCATAAGGCTTCAACTTCCTCCCCAGAACCACTATTAATGTCATCCCTCACATCTATTTTATATGTAATTTTTATATACAGGCATACCCCTCCCCCCTTTTTGCCCTCCCTATCCCTGCGATACAGTCAGCGCAATCATGAGAGCTGTTGAACCAAGTCTCTGAAATTCCCACAAAGTCTAAATCCTCCTCATACAGTAGCAGCTCTAGTTCTCCCATCTTGTCTGCCAGACTCCTGGCATTAGTGAACAAGCCATGTAGCTTTGTCTGGACGCCTACTGTTTCTTTGCTGGGTATTCCTTGTCTGCGTATTGTACTTGTTACACTACTTGCCTCGTGTTTAAATTCTTTATCCGGCCTAACACTCCTCCCACCAATACTACCCCCTGAACTCTGTTTCCCTCTGGCTATTTCTAAGTCTGAACCCTCCCCCCGTTGCCTAGTTTAAAAGCCCCTCTAACTTTTTGGCCATCCTCATTCCCAGCCGGTCTGCACCTTCCCCATTTAGGTGCAGCCCATCCTTCCTATAGAGCTCTTAGCCGATTGAGAAATCGGCCCAGTTCTCCAGGAACCCAAAACCTTCCTTTCTACACCACCTCCTCAGCCACTTGTTTACTTCCCTAATCTCCCGCTGCCTCTCTGGTGTGGCTTGAGGTACCGGTAGTATTTCTGAGAATACTACCTTGGAGGTCCTAATCTTCAACTTTGCTCCTAGGTCCCTGAAGTCTTTTTTTAGGACACTCCACCTACCTCTTAATTTGTCATTGGTGCCAACATGCACCATGACAGCCGGGTCTTCCCCAGCCCTACCCAGCAATCTGTCCACCCGATCCGTGATGTCCTGAACCCGAGCGCCCGGTAAACAGTTTACAGTTCGGTTCTTTAGGTCTTTGTGACGGATTGGCCTCTCTGTGTTTCTAAGAATGGAGTCCCCCATGACCACAATCTGCCTTACCTTTCCACTGGCTTCATCCCCAACCTCGCTAGAGGAGTTACTCCCTTGGCAGCTAGGGGCGCCACTCTGCTCCAGCGATGCTGATTCCTGGCTGGTTTCCTCAATATCACACAACGGGGTGTATCTATTGGGATGCTCCAGCCCAGGATCAGCCTTCCTAACTCTTTCCCTTCTACCCTTCCTAACTGTCACCCATCTACTCTGTTCTGATGCCTGCACCTCTATGTCTCCACCCGCCTCTGTGCTGGCCCCTGTCGGCACCTGCCGAGTACGATCCCAACTCTCCTTAAGTATGGAGAGTCGTCTCAGTGTTGACAGTTGCTTCCTTAGATTCAGAACCTAGGCTTCCAGGGAAACAACGTTCTTACATTTTGTACAGCAGTATTCGCCCTCGATCTCATGATCAAGGAACGCATATATGCGACAAGATGTACACAGAATCGCTTCTCCACACCCGCCGGGCATCGTACCTATTGATTTAGTGGGGACTGGGAATTATGCTCTATCCAATTACCTAACCACTGGCTGCCTGCCTCTAATACTCACAGTACACAGGTACTCACAGCGCTTAGTACTCACTCCACACTCGGGTACTCACGCCCCACTCGGGTACTCACACTATATTACTCAGGTACTCACCTGATACCCTGGTACTTGCTATGTACTATGCACCGGTACTCCCTATACCCAGATATTCACCTAATATTTTGGTACTCACAATACTCCCAACACTCAGGTCCTCCCAACACTCAGGTCCTCCCAACACTCAGGTACTCTCAAATACTCAGGTACTCCCAACCCTCAGATACCCCTAATACTCAGGTACTCTCAAATACTCAGGTACTCCCAACACTCAGGTATCCCCAATATTCCCAATACTCCGGTACTCTCAAATACTCAGGTACTCTCCAATACACAGGTACCCCCAATATTCCCAATACTCAGGTACTCTCAAATACTCAGGTACTCTCAAATACTCAGGTACCCCCAATCTTCCCAATACTCAGGTACTCTCAAATACTCAGGTACTCTCAAATACTCAGGTACCCCAATATTCCCAATACTCAGGTACTCTCAAATACTCAGGTACTCTCAATACTCAGGTACCCCCAATATTCCCAATACTCAGGTACTCTCAAATACTCAGGTAGTCTCAAATACTCAGGTACCCCCAATATTCCCAATACTCAGGTACTCTCAAATACTCAGGTACCCTCAAATACTCAGGTACTCTCAAATACTCAGGTACCCCAATATTCCCAATACTCAGGTACTCTCAAATACTCAGGTACCCTCAAATACTCAGGTACTCTCAAATACTCAGGTACTCCCAATACTCAGGTACTCTGAAATACTCAGGTACTCCCACACTCAGGTCTCACACAGTCAGTCTTTTATTAGCAGTTGTGTCTCTCTGCTTAGCCTCTGTAATCTGACACTGCAGCTCGTCAGTCTCTGATTTTAGCCTCCCCCTCCTGTCTCCGTCACACAGTGCGATCTGCACTCACCACTGCCTCTCCTTGTCAGTCTTCCACCGGTCCCCCACCTCTTCCTTCGGTCACGGGTGTGGGGGGGTTTAGAATGCCCTCTGCCTCTCACTACTCCCAGCCGCCTGCCTCCTCCTTCGGTCCCATGGGGGGGGCTGAGAGTGCCCTCTGCCTGTCTTACTCCGAGCCGCCCGCCTCCTCCTTCGGTCGGGGGGGTCGAAGTGCCCTCTGTCTGTGCCTGTCCCTCTCCCAGCCTACTCCCAGCCGCCGCCTTCTGATCTTACTCCGAGCCGCCCGCCTCCTCCTTCAGTCGGGGGGTCCAAGTGCCCTCTGTCTTTGCCTGTCCCACTCCCAGCCTACTCCCAGCCGCCGCCTTCCGTTCTCGGGGGGGTCGGGTCGGGTCCGCGGCTCCCCCTACCAACGCTGTCCCACGCTGCACACTCTGCACTTCGAGCCAAGAATCTCGCGCCAAGAATCTCCAACCGCTCAGCAGCACCACCAGCTGGGGCCTGACAATGACTGCTTCTAGCAGAAATGTTATTTCTGAACCAACCACTAGGGGTTTTATTGCCCGTGGTGCATGCTAGGGGAGGATATAAATATTTGGGGTGACCTTCAAAAAAGGTATTTATCCTTTCATTCAATAAAAAACAATAAAGTGCAGTGCAAATGACAGTTCCTAGGATAGTCCATAGTATAGGAGGACCACAAGTCTCAGAAGGTAAGTATAGATGTTCAGCGTGTATGGAAAATAAGGAGGATCTCAAAAGCATGAAGTGACGCTCCCTCCACCTCCAAATAATCCACTTCGCTCACCTCCAATCATAGACCCCTGAACTAACAGGCAGTCATATGAGCAGTAATCCTCATGAGGAAAAGTCTGTTGTACTGAATCCCTCCGATGTGAAATCTCAGGTGCTCAGCATCAAACCCAGATAGAAATCAAAAGAAACAATCCTCCGCTGAGGAAGTTCCTTGAATGTAACGTGTCAAGGGTAGGAGCCACGCTTTGATGCACGTCACCTGCTGCCATCCTGAGCTACACACAGTGTGCTGCTCTGTGTTTATGTGTCTGAATTTTATTTGTCAAATGTGAGTAGGACATTCCGAGATCCCTGCAGCCGAACATCAGGGAAATGTCTCCCTTCCTGTGTTTAGCGCAGCGCCTGGTTTGCTTCCTGGCGGGCTCGGGCACGTGCACTTGCGAACACGCCTGAGCCCATCCTTACTGCTCATATGACTGCCTGTTAGTTCAGGGGTCTATGATTGGAGGTGAGTGAAGCGGATTATTTGGAGGTGGAGGGAGTGTCACTTAATGCTTTTGAGATTCTTCTTATTTTCCATACACGCTGAACATCTATACTTACCTTCTGGGACTTGTGGTCCTCCTATACTATGGACTTATCCTAGGAACTGTCTTTTTCGCTGCACTTTATTGTTTTTTTATTGAATGGTACCTGATTTTGAGTGAAAGATCAAACGTGTTCAGCTTGCAACATTGTATATTATTTGTTATTTGCAACTGATTGCAAGAGTCTGAAGAGTACAGATCATCAGTCTTGGCTTAAAGTGGATGTAAACCCCCCAAAAAAATGCAATTAATAATTCTGTGAGTGACAAGCAATTTGCTTATCTCCTTCACACAGCAGAGAAAGTTTTGCACTCCCCCCTCCCTCCCTCCTCAATGTCTAAGTATAGAGGTGGGTGGGGAGACTTGTGACATCATAACTCCACTCACCAAACTCCAGAAAACACAGACACCCACTGATTTCAGAGTTTTACAGAGCTGCTAGTGGTTACAGGAAGGACATTTGCAAGGTAGGGATAGATGCAGAAGGCTTGCATGTATATATACATTAATACTGTGTCATTAGTTTATACTGGATGGATGGTGGGTTTACATCCACTTTAAGGGTTCCAATTTGTGTTGTAACTGTTGCTAGCAAAGAACTCTAGAGTTGCATTCTTGTCACTTTTTTGGATATTCTGTGCCCTTCTCTTCTCTCTGTAAAGTTTCTAAAGTTATTGATGCTCAGTTTCTTCCACCTACTGCCAACTGACCTACTAGAGGGTCCTCATCCACCTCCCAAGGGTAAGTTGTGCTACATATATACAGTAGGGATGGGTCGAGCACCCCTCGGTTCGGTTCACACCAGAACTTGCGAACAGGCAATAAATTTGTGCGAACACGCAAACCCTATTAAAATCAATGGAACTCGAACATGAAAAGTGTTCAACTTACAGGCTTATATGCACGTTATTGCCCTAAAAAGTGTATGGGGACCTGGGTCCTGCCCTAGGGGACATGTATCAATGCACAAAAAGTTTTAAAATCAATCATTTTTTTCAGGAGCAGTGATTTTAATTATGATTAAAATGAAAAAATAAAAGTGAAATGTTCCTTTAACCACGTGACCACTGGGCTCTTAAACCCCCTTCCTAACAAGACCAATTTTCAGCTTTCAGTGCTCTCATATTTTGAATGACAATTTCTCAGTCATGCAACATTGTGCCCATATGAAAATGTTATCCTTTTTTCACACAAATAGAGTTTTCTTGTGGTGGTATTTAATTTTATTATTATTTATTTTTTGCGCTATAAATGAAAAAAGACCGAAAATTTTGTAAAAAAATGCATTTTTTTTTTGTTTCTGCTATAAAATTTGGTAAATTAGTAATTTTTCTTCATACATTTTGGCCAAAATTTATACTGCTACATATCTTTGGTAAAAATAACCCAAATAACCCAAATCAAATCATCGGGGATCGGCCGTGTCCCTCGGGACCCCGGCCTTCCTTGATCGGGGTACAGAGCCAATGAAATTGGCTCTTTACCATGTGACCGGCTGTGTCCTATCACAGACAGTCACTTCCGACAATAACAAAGAGCGGCGTGCACGGGGGGCGCAGAGCGGTGATCGGGGTTCGGGATTGTGACCCGATCAGGGTAAAGAACCAATGATATTGGCTCTTTACCACGTGACCGGCTGTGTCCAATCACAGCCGGTCACAGAATGACAAAAACTGTGGTAACGAGCTGTTACCGAGTTCTCCTCTTCATACACCGATCGTGTGTGAGGAGGAGATAGCGATAACAGCTCGTTACTGCTTACTGTGTGCACCAATCACACTGATCACCCCCCAATGAGGACCTGTCACCACCCCATCAAAGTACCTGTCACAGCCCATCAGAGTACCTGTCACCTGCCCATCAGAGTACCTGTCACCTGCCCATCAAAGTACCTGAGTACCTATCACCTGCCCATCAAAGTACCTGAGTACCTGTCACCTGCCCATCAAAGTACCGGAGTACCTGTCACCTGCCCATCAAAGTACCCGATTACCTGTCACCAGCCCATCTGAGTACCCGAGTACCTGTCATCAACCCATCTGAGTACCCAAGTACCTGTCACCAGTCCATCAGAGTACCCGAGTACCTGTCATCAACCCATCTGAGTACCCGAGTACCTTTCACCTGCCCATCTGAATACCCGAGTACCTGTCACAAACCCATCTGAGTACCCGAGTACCTGTCACCAGTCCATCAGAGTACCCAAGTACCTGTCACCAACCCCCATCTGAGTACCCTAGTACCTGTCATCAGCCCATCACAGTACCCGAGTACCTGTCATCAACCCATCTGAGTACCCAAGTACCTGTCACCAGTCCTTGAGAGTACCTGAGTACTTGTCACCAGCCCATCAGAGTACTCAAGTACCTTTCACCAGCCCATTAGAGTACCCTTGTACCTGTCATCAACCCATCTGAGTACCCGAGTACCTGTCACCAGCCCATGAGAGCATCTGAGTACTTGTCACCAGCCCATCAGAGTACTCAAGTACCTGTCCCCAGCCCATTAGAGTACCCGAGTACCTGTCGCCAGCCCATCACAGTACCCGAGTACCTGTCACCAGCCCATGAGAGTACTTGTCACCAGCCCATGTGAGTACCCAAGCACCTGTCACCATCTCATCAGAGTACCCGAGTACCTGTTATCAACCCATCAGAGTACCCGAATACCAACCCTTCTGAGTACACAAGTACCTGTCATCAGCCCATCAGAGTACCCGAGTACCTGTCACCAGCCCATCCGAGTACCCAAGTACCTGTCACCAGCCCATCAGAGTACCCGAGTACCTGTCACCAGTCCATCAGAGTACCCGAGTACCTGTCACCAGCCCATCCGAGTACCCAAGCACCTGTCACCAGTCCATCAGAGTACCCGAGTACCTGTCACCAGTCCATCAGAGTACCCGAGTACCTGTCACCAGTCCATCAGAGTACCCGAGTACCTGTCACCAGTCCATCTGAGTACCTGTCACTAGCCCATCTGAGTACCCTAGTACCTGTCACTAGCCCATTTGAGTACCCTAGTACCTGTCACTAGCCCACCTGAGTATCCAAGTACCTGTCACTAGCCCATCTGAGTACCCAAGTACCTGTCACCAGCCCATCTGAGTACCGAACACCTGTCACCAGACCATCAGAGTACCTGTTGCCAACCCATCAGATTACCCGTGTACCTGTCACCAACCCATCACAGTACCCAAGTACCTGTCACCAGCCCATCAGAGTACCTGAGTACCTGTCACCAGCCCATCAGAGTACCCGAGTACCTGTCACCAACCCATCAGAGTACCCGAGCACATGTCACCAACCCATGTACCCAAGTACCTGTCACCAACCCTTCTGAGTACCTGTGTACCTGTTGCCAGCTCATCAGAGTACCCGAGTACCGGTCACCAGTCCATCTAAGTACCTGTCACTAGCCCATCTGAGTACCCAAGTACCTGTCACTAGCCCATCTGAGTACCTGAGTGCCTGTCACTAGCCCATCTGAGTACCCAAGTACCTGTCATCAGCCCATCTGAGTACCCAAGTACCTGGTACCAGACCATCGGAGTACCCGAGTACCTGTAACCAGCCCATCAGAGTACCCGAGAACTTTTTACCAGGCTATCAGAGTACCCGAGTACCTTTTACCAGCCCATCAGAGTACCCAAGTACCTTTTACTAATCCATCAGAGTACCTATCTGTAGCCCATAAGAGTACCCGAGTACGTATCTGCAGCCCATGCCTCATAAAATATATATTGGGGTGTTTGCTTTCCAAAATGGGGTAATCTTGTGGGTAATTCCACTCTCCTGGTGCTCCAGGACCTTCAAAAGTGTGCTAGGTAGGAATGAAATTAGATGTGTAATTTATGCTCCTAAAACGCCTGAAGGTACTACTTCAATGCTGGACCTCTCTATGTGGCCGGGCTGTGTAAAAGTCTCACACATGTGGTATCGCCATACTCAGGACGAGTAGCAGAATATATTTTGGGGTGTCATTTTTGCTATGTACATGCTATGTGTTAGGAATATCATATAAATTGACAACTTTGTGTAAAAAAAATAAGTTTTCATTTTCTTTCCATGTTTTCCGAAGACTTGTGGAAAAAAAATGAACCATACAAAAGACTCATAATACCTCATAGAATATACGTTGGGGTCATTTTGTGGGTAATTCTACTGTCCTGGTGCTCCAGGACCTTCAAAAGTTTAATAGGTCATTAGGATATTTTATGTGTAATTTATGCTCCTAGAATGCATGATGGTGCTCCCTGCATGTTGGACCTCTCTATGCGGCCAGGCTGTGTAAAAGTCTTACACATGTGGTATCGCCATACTCAGGACAAACAGCAAAATGTATTTTGGGGTGTCATTTTTGCTATGTACATGCTATGTGTTGGAAAAATCTTATAAATTGACCACTTTGTATAAAAATAAAAGAGTTTTTATTTTTTCTCCACATTTTCCAAAAACTTCTGGAAAAAAAATGACATGTTCAAAAGACTCATTATGCCTCATAGATTATACGTTGGGGTGTTTGCTTTCCAAAATGGGGTCATTTTGTGGGCAATTCCATTGTCCTGGTGCTCCAGGGCCTTCAAAATTGTAATAGGTGGTTGAGAAATGAGATGTGTAGTTTATGCCCGTAGAACGCCTAAAGGTGCTACTTCAATGTTGGGCCTGTGTATGTGGCCAGGCTGTGTAAAAGTCTCACACATGCGGTATAACCATACTCAGGAGGAGTAGCATAATGTATTTTGGGGTGTCATTTTTGCTATGTACATGCTATGTGTTGGAAATATCTTATAAATGGACAACTTTGTGTTAAAAAAAATGCATTCTCATTTTTTCCCCACATTTTCCAACAACTTCTGGAACAAAATGAACCGTTCAAAAGACTCATTATGCCTCATAGATTATACGTTACAGTGTTTTCTTTCCAAAATGGGTTCATTTTGTGGGCAATTCCATTGCGGCCATGCTGTGTAAAAGTCTCACACATGGGGTATCGCCATACTCAGGAGGAGTAGCAGAATGTATTTTGGGGTGTCATTGCAAGTATGCATATGCTGTGTGTGAGAAATAACTTGTTGTTTAACAATTTTGTGTAAAAAAAAAAAAAAATCTTAATTTTGCAAAGAATTGTGGGAAAAAAATTACAACTTCAAAAAACTCACCATGTGCCTTACTAAATACATTGGAATGTCTACTTTCCAAAAAGGGGTCATTTGGGGGGTATTTGTACTTTCCTGGCTTGTTAGGGTCTCAAGAAATGGGATAGGTGGTCAGTACATCAGATGTGATCAATTTTCAATGATTTGCACCATAGCTTGTATAACTTTCACAGAGAATAAATAATATACACTAATTCTGATTATTTTTACCAAAGATATGTAGTAGTATAAATTATGGCCCAAATTTATGAAGAAAAATTTCTTTTTTGCAAAATTCTTCAATACAAACTAAAAAAAAGTGTGTTTTTTTATCGCTTTTTAAACTTTTTTTTGTGTGAAAAAAAATCAAACATAACTTCTTAAAACGTTTTTTCTTTAAAAA
>BLSH010364778.1:36359-52925 GCA_018402905.1 Glandirana rugosa | reverse complement strand
GGATGGCACAAGTCATCGAAAGCCTTCTTCCCGCGGACAGGAAACAATCCCCGCATTATTCGGTGGTCCCTCATGTTTTCAGGAAGATAGCACGGGAACTGGTTTTCCTTAGAAGGGATCCCCAGGGACACTAGACTTTCGGTCCATTTCAATGTTACAAAGCTCTGTTCCTAACGGTAGGGAGATCAGAACAGCCCCCGTAACCGGTTCTTTTTCTCACCTATGACCCACACCTCCTTAAACCTTGACATGGCTCTTCCCTTCACCCAGAGAACCTGGTATTACTATAGGCATGCTACGCGAATGCTCGACCCAGACGGACTTCGACGGGTAAGTGATGGTTATGGTGCTCTTGCCTCCTCCCTGATGTCCTATGGCTAGCCATTCTCACAACACCCCCCATCTTTGGGTAGCCACACATAACGCCCAGGGCCTGAACTCCACGACTAAGAGAAGGAAATTGCTTGACCACTACAAATCCCTCAAGTTGGATATCATTATGGTCCAAGAGACCCACTTCCCTTCTCGGTACAGTTCCAAATTCCTCCACACCCAGTATCCACTCTTTTTCTTGGCCAATGCCCCCGACAAGACTAGAGGGATGGCAATCCTTGTCTCGAAACATTGTAACTTTACCTGGCTTTCAGATCACAGGGACCCCTAGGGAAGATTCCTTTTGGTCAAGGGCACGATAGAAGGACTTTTGTACTCCCTGGTGGCTTATTACGCCCCTAACAAAGGACAGGCGCCCTTCTTCCGAAAGCTACTGAACACGGTAGGCCCTTTACTGGAGGGCACTGATATCTTTGGTGGCGACTCTTATATAGCTTTTGACCAAAGCTTAGATAAAAGAAGGTCGAAAACATCCCAATTGACCCGTCCCACCGAAGCTAGCCTTAAAATCGCGAAATACCTCTATAGACATGGACTAGTTGACATACTGTATGGAGGGAACTAAATCCTTTCAAAAGGGACTTCACCCATTTTTCACACCCGCAACAATCATATGCCCGTATAGATCATCTCTTAGTCTCCCCCAACATCATTCCCTCCTCCATTTCGGCTAAGTTTCTGGACACGGTTTGTTCTGACCATGCCATTGTGACTCTCAATCTAGGCAGACCGAACCCAACCCCCCTCTTCCAAAACTGGCGCCTCAATAAATCCATCTTAAATGACCCAGTCTGAACAGCTCATATTGACAATGCCTTGAAAGAATACTTCACCCTCAACGATAGTGTGGAAATCTCCCCTTAACCGCTCTGGGCGGCCCACAAGGCCACTACAAGGGGGAAGTTCATACAAATCGCATCACAAATTAAAAAGGAGAGGGGTCATGACATTGAGAAACTTGAAAGCAACTTCAAGGCTCTCCAAACTAAACACAAACAGGACCCACGTAGCGTCCCCATTACACAACTAGGCTCAGCTAGACTTGCCTTAAACTTAGCATTAACGGTGCAAGCCGAAAAACATCTTCGGTGGACAGGGGCAAGAAATCCAAGACTCAGGACATATGCCTTCCCTAAAATAAAAATAGCGGTTACTGGACAGCAGAGCCCACTAAAATCCTTGCAGCTTTTCAAGCATTCTACACCCAGCTATACAGCCCGACTCAGAATGGGGCGGCGGCTATCTCTGTGTTCCTCTGAGAGTTTCAAAACCTGACACTGTCCCCCGAACATTTTGCGGCCATGGAAGAACCCTTCTCCACAGAGGAGGTACTCGAGGTGATCAAAGGCCTCAAGTCCGGTTCAGCACCTGGTCTGAATGGCCTCTCAGTGCCTTATAACAAGGCTTTCGCAGCTATGCTGGCCCCATATTTAGCTAGATTTTTCAACTCCAAAACCCTGGGAATCCCACTTGACCCCCAACTGCATATAGCATACATAACAGTCATTCCTAAGCCTGGGAAGAACCCGGAAGTGGTGGACAACTACAGACCCATCTCGTTGATCAACAACGACCTTAAAATCCGTACCTGAAGCCCCTGTATGGTGGAAATGGCCCACCGCATCGGTGTCCTGCAATCAACCCGTACCACTCCCCGGACCATCATTGCCAAATATCTGAATTATGCTGACAAAGCCAACATAATACAAAGATATAGACAATCTAGATCCCTGATTGTCGACAGGGTCAAAATCCTCATCTTCGCAGATTATTCCCTTGAAGTGTCAAAAAAGAGGAAAGCGTTTCAACAAGTATGCTCAGTTCTTCACCAACGCCAAATGAAATTTACGCTCGCCTTTCCAGCCATTCTGCGACTCAAATCTCCCAGTGGAGAACAGCTTACCTTCCAAGAACTGCAAGAAGCGGAAAAGTATCTGCGCTCCATTTCTGACGACCAGTTCTCCACACTGCCTGCCAAGGCTACCCCATAATCAGGTCCCTCGACCAACGCAGTCCCAGGAAGGATTCACCTAAGTGCCTCAAACCATCGGGAACCCAATACTTAGGAGACCCTCGCTGATGAACCTACCCCAGCACTGCAACCTTCGCTCTTATCACTTCAATTGCCTCTGGCAAGCTAAGCCATACCCAAATGACTCTTCCTCGCCTCGTTCCACAAGGCTTCAAAACCCACGTTTCTCAGATAAACCAGGGTATGGTATCTAAACCCACTGTTCTTGCAGAATTTTACTCTTAGACCTTTATTCTGCACAGGTGGTTTCCCTTCAATACCCTTTAATTGGCACACCTTGCTTTCCCATGAGGGACTACCCAGATACAACACGGGCACCGTTCAAATTTTTCGCACGGCATGTGGTGAGGAGCAACTATTGCCTGTGAACCTATGCGGAAAAAAGTGAAGTTCAGTTTCAGCAATGTTCTACTTGGTTATTATACTATTATAATTGTTTTGAGCATTTTGCACCCTCTTCCCTCTTCGTCTCCTTTTCCAGTACCCACTCCCCAACTCGCCTGCCTGCTCACATACAGCGTTGATCTCTTGCCTCCCAGTCTCTGTTCAGAGCACTCTAGACTTTCCTCCCAGGTACCCATATCGGGCATCCGCTCTTCATCTTCACATCTAGCACACATCGATTTTCCCACATTACCCATATGAGGTGTATTTCTTGGAATGTAAAGGGTCTTAGATCCCCCGTTAAGCGAATGAAAATCCTAAGACACCTCAAAAGACTAAAAACAGATATAGCTCTCCTACAGGAGACCCACCTGACACCCTGACAACCAGATTTCCACCATCTAAAAAAGATGTGGGTAGGCTCAGTCATAGGGTCGGACGCAGTCAACCGCAAGGCAGGGGTCATAATATTGATTCACAAAAATCTCCCTTATGAACTTAGAAAGCTCAGACATTCAGGGTCATCTCTTGACGATCCATATTCGCCTGTTCAACCAGGATCTCATGATCTCAAACGTGTATGCTCCTAACAATCTGGGGCCCTCCTTCACAGATCTGACTTCCAGCTTAACAAAAGAGCCCCATATTCCTCATGTAGTAGGTGGATACTTTAATCCTATTTTCCATGTAGCAGATGACAGATCCCGTCCCTTGAAAGCACATCGCAAATCTCACGAACTGGAACTCTCACTCTTAGCGTCCACCATGACTGATCCCTGGTGACTTCTTCATCTCCTGAACAAAGAATTTACCTTTTACTCCAATCCCCACAACATTTTCACAAGGATAGATTACTTCTTCTGCACAGACACCCTAATTTCACTGGTCTCAGAGGCTGAGATTCATGAGATAGGAATCTCTGATCATGCCCCTGTTTTACTCTCCTTTCACGAATCCTTGTCACAACCAAATCTCAATATTTGGCGCTTCCCGCAATACTTACACAACAACGCAGACTTCCAGCAATATATGCACACAGCTTGGACAGAATACTCTGCAGCTAACTCCTCTCACTTAGACAACCCAAATCTATTCTGGGACGCGGGGAAGGCCTTCATCAGAGGAAAAATAATTTCTTACGCAGCTACCTTTAAAAAACACTCTCTGTCCAAATTTAAAATGGCCAGCTCCCAACTTAAACTGGCCCAGAGCAATTTATCCACCAATGACTCACCCCAAAACCGGGCGGAATGGAAAGCGGCCAAGTCTGACGTTGATTCTTGGGCGGAATCACTATAAATGTCTAAAAGGTCCCAACTTGAGGCTCAGTTCTACAAATATGGTAACAAATCTGGCAAATTACTGGCCAGATTGGCCAGAGGCCCATACTCCCCTACACACATCACTGCCCTTAGAGACCCGCAGGGCATTCTTAAGAAAACTCCCCAGGAAATAAACCAAGTCATAACGAGATTCTACAAACACTTGTATGCTCCTGACCCAACAGACGATGCATTTGCTCAGCGTTTCCTTAACAAACTACACCTCCCCTCAATCTCTTTGTTGGATCTTGAACAACTTAATGCCCCCATCTCCAGCTCCGAAATCTTATCCGTCAGTAAACACCTAGCTCCCAATAAAGCCCCAGGACCTGACGGGTTCACGGGAGAATCCTGTCCACATTATTGGTACCCACTCTCTTAGAGGTCTATACTGGCATCTGGAGGGGAGGCACTTACCTTCCCTCTGGCAATCAAGCGCTTATAAAACTATTGTCTAAAAAAGGAAAAGATCCCCTAGAGCCCGGGTCATACCGATCCATCTCACTTCTAAATTTAGACATAAAGATTTTGTCCAAAATAATAGCTACCAGACTGGCCTCTATCCTCCCTTCATTGATACACCCGGCACAATCTGGTTTTGTCAAGGGCAGGACAGCCTCCTCGAACATTCATAAGGTTCTCATGATTTTAAACCATGCAGATAAACGCAGAGGGGGGGACTTTGTCATCATCACCCTGGACGCGGAGAAAGCTTTCGACAATGTAAGTTTTCAGTGGCTCTCTCGGGTCCTGGGACGGATGGGTTTTTCAGGCCCATTTGTCCATTTGGCCCAGGCAATGTACTCGGCTCCCGCGGCCTGGTTGGTGGTGGCGGGTCTCCTCTCAGAAGAGTTCAAACTCTTCAAAGGTACCAGACAGGGGTGCCCCCTGTCTCCCCTCCTATTTAATTTATTTAATTTAGCGATCGAACCACTGTACAGATATCTGAACACTATTGCCCCATTACATGGAATCAAAATTGGGGACCACAAATTACGCTCTGCATTCTTTGCCGACGAAGTCCTCATATTCTCAGCAGACCCCTCAAAAGACATGACCACTATCACACAAATTTTTCAATGACTTTAAACTTTACTCCGGGCTGCGTATAGTTTACAGTAAAAGCGAAATACTCCCCATAGGCCCTAGCTCCCATATACCCTGGGCTTCACAGTCTCTATTTCCATTGGCCAAATCTCTCATTACCTATTTGGGCATCAAAATCGGTAACACTACCTCCTCTCTGTACTCTTTAAACTTCCCTCCTTTATTTGCCAAGATCTCCCAAGAGCTGGAGAACTGAATGAACCTGCCTGTATCGTTACTGGGGAGATGTCATCTATTTAAAATGGTCAGTTTCGCCGCCTGTTATACCCCCTGCAAACAATCCCGTTGTTGCTTAAACATAAAGATGTTCAAAATCTAAATAAACTGATAACCAAATTTATCTGGCAGCGAAAGAGATCCCGTATTGCATTGTCCAAGTTACATCTCCCCAGGGGCGAGGGAGGCATCTGCTTACCAAATGTTAGACTGTATAACCTAGCATGCTTGCTACGTATTGGGTTGGACTGGTCTAATGGTACATCCAGATACGCCAATTTTGAACTAGAAGAGGCAATGACCCGTCCTTTTTCTGTGAGGGCCCTCCTCCACGCACCCTGGAAGTCGCTGATTCCCGATCTCCAACATAACCTGCTACTTCGAGACACAGCCATAGCCCGGAGAGAGGTTCACAAACTGCTTAATCTTCCTATGCATATCTCCAAGCGTCTCCCGATTCAAGGGAACCCAAATTTCCCTCCTGCTTCCCTCCACCAAGCTTTCATCAAATGACAGGAAAGAGGCCTCATCACCTTCTCATCACTCTGCGATCCAGGCACTGGCCAGCTGAAGCCTTTTTCCACTATATCAAGAGAATTTTCCTTGCCACAAAACCATATATTTAACTATTGGCAGTGCGCACATCATATACGCACGTTGTGCAAGGACAGCTCCAAGAGATTCCAGTCCTCTCTCATTGACGTTCTCCTGGACTCAGACTCCTACAATATTTGGGTCATTTACAAACCCCTGCTTGCCAGGGTTACTCCCCCTTTCTCTTCACCTTCAGCCAAAAACTGGGGAAAAGACTTTCAAGATCCTAACCCTTTGGACAAAATCCTACAGGGATACCGCAAAGCACTAAAATTAATACCCTGCGAGCAATGGAGGGAAACACAAGTGAAAACCATACACCAGGCCTACATCCCGTTCCTCTGGGACAAACAATATGCTACATCTATGTCCTGCCCCCATTGTAAACAACAAAGACCGTGTTTGACCCACCGCTTCTGGTCATGTTCCTTTATTTCCACTTTCTGGGACAAAACTATTGAATTCATTCGCAACATCACTCTACTACAAAACCCGAAGGATCCATTTTTTCTAATCTTTGGTTACTGGGATAAGCAGCTATTGACTTGGTCCTCTGCTCCTACCCCCACACACAAAGACTGGGTCCTTCTGTGCCTTTTTACTGCAAGGAGAACTATCCTAAAGAATTGGACATCTACCTCTAGTCCGACCACATCTCAGGTAAAACAAGAGCTGATACTCCAACTACACAAGGAAAGGATTACAACAGACTTTAACCTCCCATCTGTTGCACAACATTTCAACAATCGATGGAAAGCCTATGCGGATTACACTTGGTCCCCGTCCACCACAAACTATACCTCCAACACATTCTTGTACTCCTGTGATCCACGGACAACTCCGGATTAGTCAGTGATCAACTCTGGGTTGCAAATTGGACATAATAATCTGTGCAGACCCCCTTTTTTTATGTATCTTCTTTATCTTCCTCTTTATCTTCTCTATCACCCATTCCCCCCCTCCCCCTTTTTTTGACAGGATAATAATCCAGTTCTCCAAATGCTTAGCTTTTGCATAATTCCTAGTGTGTTTATTTTTGGCACATGTACAGCCTTTTTACGTTATTATTCTGTAACTAAGACTGCAAGGAGTTTTTGGAAGTTTATCAAATTCTTAACTTGAGATGCATCGATTTTATCCTGTACTGTCTAAAACTCTCAATAAAATCATATAAAAAAATAAAGAATAAACAGATACATTCACAGGGACCAGATGGGGTTTATCCCAGGGGGACAAGGTCCCGATCAAATTAGAAGGGTCATAGACATGATCTCCATTCTGCAGTCTAATTGGGACGGAGGCCCTAAACAAAAAGGTATGCTATGGTTCTTAGATCTCAAAAAGGCCTTTGACTCAGTGTCTTGGCCATACATTACCCAGTTATTGGAAGTGTGGGGGTTCGGGCAACGCTTCAGGGGCATCATCAAGGCCCTATACTCTAACCCATCTGCCAAGATCAGACTTCAAGGACATTACTCACCCCCTATCAAGATAGCGAGGGGCATCAGACAGGGGTGTCCACTCTCTCCCCTCATTTTCACTATAGCGATCAAAACCCTCGCCAACGGGATTCGCTCCAACCCCAATATTCAGTGGGTAGCCTTTGGCCCACATATCCACAAATGTGGAATCTTTGCGGTTGATGTCCTTATGTTCATCACTACTCCTCACACCTCCCTACCAAACCTTTTTAAACTCCTTGACACATTCGCAAATATCTTGGGACTTTAAGTGAACTTCGCAAAATCCCAGGCCTTGAATATCTCGCTCCCCAAAGAGCAAGCTGACCAACTTAAATTAGCATTTGACTTTGCCTGGCAGGACTCCTCCATCGAATACCTGGGTATCACACTGATGGCAAAAATAGAAGACCTATACAAAGCAAATTTTCCCCCAACTTACAATAAGGAAAAGAGACCTTCAGGCCTGGGAAAAAGGCGAGCTCGCTTGGCTGGGTAGAGTCAATGCCATTAAAATGACCCTCCTCCCTTGAATCCTTTACCTTTTCCTATCCCTCCCTATTAGCATAAATAGAACGCACCTCAAGACATTTTAGGGGAAGATCACTAAATTTATATGGGGGGGAAACTCTTATCTCTCCTTTAAGACCATGTGCTAAACGAAGAGAGAAAGAGGCCTGGGTCTCCTGAACCTCTTCTGGTATTACCCAACAGCCAGGCTGGCCCAACTCTTACTAGTTTACACCACTGTGGAGAAACCAGACTGGATCCTAATAGAGAGACAAGCCGTCCCCTCACACACTCTTGACTTCCTCCTTTGGGTTCCTCATAAGCAGTGCCCCCATATTCTCTCACCGGTGCTCTCTCAAGAACTGGCCAACTGGGACCAGCAATCCCTAGCCCTCGTCTCTGAAATCTGCCCACTGAAGCACCTATTTCACAATCCAGACTTCCCCCTGGGCTTAATATCAAAGCATTTAAATGGTGGACAGACAAGGGACTGTACCGAATAGGACACTTCCTCACCCACAGGAACCCTCTCTCCTTTGGCCACTGTGTGAACAACCTAGAAATGCCATCAAACGAGCGGTTCAGACTACATCAGATCAGGCACTTCCTTCTCTCGCGCTGGACTTCTAACCCCAACCCCCCAGGGATCACTGCCTACGAACATTGGTGTGGCCTACCGGGCACTCAGAGGGGGCATCTCCATTATCTATCAAACACTTGCTCGGCCCTCTGACAAACTACCATACACGAAGGCTTGGGAAAACAACTTATTATTCGAATGGGACCTGGACAATTGGCACATAGCAAGCAGCAGGGCATTTAGGGGGATAATTAATGCTTCTTTATTAGAGGCTAGCCGCAAAGTAACCACTAGATGGTACATGACCCCGCTTAGGCTCTCCCAAATCTTTAGCGCAGCAAATCCGCTGTGCTTCAGAGATTGCCATCTGAGGGACTCTATGGCCCACATCTGGTGGGAGTGCCCCAGAATCAGACCATTCTTGTCCAAAATTTTCAAATTGATCCAAAAGGTTACGGGGACTCATTTGCCCAGATCCCCAACTATAGTTTTGCTAAATGCAACCATTCCCAACTAGAGTTGACCGGACACCTGGATGTTCGGGTTTGTCTGGTTCGGCCGAACTTCGCGTAAAAGTTCGGGTTCAGTAACGAACTTGACCCGAACTTGACCCCGAACCTCATTGAAGTCAATGGTGACCCGAACTTTTGGGCACAAAAATGGCTGTAAAAAAGTCCTGGAAAGGGCTAGAGGGCTGCAAAAGGAAGCAAAATGGGGGTAAGGCGTAGGACAAGTGCCCTACAAACAAATGTGGATAGGGAAATAACTTAAAATCACAAAAAAAATAAAAAAATGGGAGGAAGAGGTGGATGTGGAGTAGGAGCCTAGAGGTTGACTAGGCCGTGACCGTGGCAGTGTAGGTGGAAGTGGCGGTGGTGGAGGAGGAGGAGGAGGTAGCCAACACTGTTATTTGTTTTTTCTTCTAATTGGGATACCCACAAAATATTGAGACATATTAAAAAAAAAACAAGTATACCAATGGCTGTGTGAGGCCGGTCTAAATGTCTATACTGTCTATACTGCACAAGGTACAGACAAGTCTTGTGGGATTCATGCCTGGTTCATTTTAATAAACGTTAGCTTGTCCATGTTGGCTGTGGACAGGCAGCTGCGCTTGTCTGTGATAATGCCCCCTGCTGTGCTAAACACACGTTCAGACTATACACTGGCTGCAGGGCAGGCCAGCACCTCCAAGGCATAAAGGGCAAGCTCAGGCCATGTGCCCAATTTGGAGACCCAGAAGTTGAATTGGGCAGACCCATCAGTCAGTACATGTAGGTGTGTGCACACATACTGTTCCACCATGTTGATGAAATGCTGCCTCCTGCTAAGACGTTGCCTATCAGCTGGTGGTGCTGTTTGTTGTGGCGTGCTGCTGACAAAGCTTTTCCACATTTCGGCCATGCTAACCCTGCCTTCTGAGGTGCTGACAGTGCCACAGCTGCGTTGGCGACCTCTGCCTTCTCCTCCGCCTTTGCCTTGTGCTTCCACAGAGCCCCCGGTGTCATTTGGGAATACCCTCAGCAGCGCGTCTACCAGCGTGCGCTTGTAGTCGCGCATCTTCGGATCACGCTCCAGTGAGGGAATTAAGGATGGCACGTTGTCCTTGTAACGGGGAACTGGCAGGGTGGCCACCCAGTAATCGGCACAAGTTAAAATGTGGGCAACTCGGCTGTCGTTGAGCAGGCACTGCAGCATGTAGTCACTCATGTGTGCCAGGCTGTCCAGAGGCAAAGACAAGCTGTCCTCTGTGGGAGGTGTATCATCTGTGTCCTCCATATCCCCCCAGCCATGCTCCAGTGGTGCCCAGGAGCTGCATTGGGTGCCACCCTGCTGTGAACACGGTTCCTCCTCCTCTTCATCCTCATCCTCCAGAACTGTGGCCTGGCTTGAAAATGTTTTACCTGGCCTATGCTAGTACAGGAACCCACCCTCCGAGCCACTTGTGAATGACTGGCCTTGTAACCGTGGAAATAACCCCTCTTCCTCCTCCTCTTCCTCCTGTGCCACATCCTCTTCCATTATCGCCCGAAGTGCTTTTTAAGGAGACATAGAAGTGGGATAGTAACGCTGAGAACAGCGTCATCGGCACTGGCCATGTTGGTGGAGTACTCGAAACACCGCAATACGGTAGACAGGTCTCGCATGGAGGCCCACACGTTGGTGGTGAAGTGGTGCTGTTCCGCAGAGCGACTGATCCGTGCGTGCTTCAGCTGAAACTCCACTATTGCCTGCTGCTGCTCGCACAGTCTCTCCAGCATTTGCAAGGTGGAGTTCCACCTTGTGGGTATGTCGCATAGGAGGCGGTGAGCGGGAAGGCTGAAGTTCAGCTGCAGCGCAGACAAGCGAGCAGCAGCAGGGTGAGAACGCTGAAAGCGCTCACAGACGGCCCGCACTTTCTGCAGCAGCTCTGACATATCCGGGTAGTTTTTTAGAAATTTCTGCACCACCAAATTCAGCACATGCGCCAGGCAAGGGATGTGCCTCAAACCGGCTAGGCCCAGAGCTGCTACGAGATTTCGCCCATTATTGCACACCACCAAGCCGGGCTTGAGGCTCAGTGGCAAAAACCACTCATCGGTCTGTTGTTCAATGCCGGTCCACAGCTGCTGCACAGTGTGAGGTTTATTCCCCAAACATATCAGTTTTAAAACAGCCTGCTGTCGTTTCCCCCTGGATGTGCTGAAGTTGGTGGTGAAGGTGTTACGCTGAGCGGATGAGGAGGTGGTAGAGGAGGAGGAAGCGCAGGAGGAGGAGGAGGCAACAGGAGGCAAAGAGAAATGCCCTGCAATCTTCGGTGGTAGAAGGACATGCGCCAAATGGCTAGCCGCCTCAGGCCCACCCGCCACTACATTTGCCCAATGTGCAGTTAGCGAGATATAGCGTTCCTGCCCGTGCTTACTGGTCCACGTATCAGTGGTTATGTGGACCTTGCCACAGATGGCGTTGCGCAGTGCACACTTGATCTCGTCCCCGACTTGTTTGTGCAGGGAAGGGATGTCTTGCCTGGAAAAGTAGTGGCGGCTGGGAACCACGTACTGTGGGACAGCCACCGCCATCATGTTTTTGAAACGGTCCATGTCCACCAGATGGAATGACAGCATTTCAAAGGCCAGGAATTTTGAAATGTTGGCATTCAGGGCCAGGGATCGCGGGTGGGTAGGGGGTACTTCCTCTTTCTCTCCAGTATTTGGGAGATGGAGAGCTGTAAGCTTCCATGGGACCGTGTGGAAATGCTTGGGGACGGTGGCGGACATGGTGGTGTTGCTGTCACATCGTCTGTTTGCTGGGTAGCAGGTGACACTGGCACTGTAGAGGCGGAGGAAGAGGCTGAGGCAGCAACAGAAGAGGAAGCAGGAGGAGGCCGAGACCTTTCTTGGATTTTGAGGTACTTATTCCACTGCAGCAAGTGCTTTGAATTTAGATGCCTGGTCATGGAGGTTGTGCTCAGGTTTAGAACATTTCTGCCTCACTTCAGCCTCTCATTGCACAGTGTGCAAACCACTTGTGTCTTGTAGTCAGCACATTGTCTGAAGAACTGCCACGCCGGGGAATGCCTTTGAGCTGCCTTTGGTTTGCTAGGTCCCTGGGTGCGGTGGGTAGTAGCAGGCATACTGTCTAGGGGACGCTCGTTCCGCTTTTGCAACCTGCTTCCTCTTTTGCTGTGCTGGTGCCTCTGTGTGACCACCACCTCTTCCTCCAAACTGCACATGTCACTCGCATGACCTTCATTCCATGTGGGGTCTAGGACCTCATCATCCTCCACATTATCTTCCACCCACCCTTCAACATTGCCTTCCTTGTCAGTCTGCACACTGAGGAAAGCTGCAGCAGTTGGCACCTGTGTTTCGTCATCAGAGACGTGCTGCGGTGGTGTTTCCATGTCCTCATCCTGCAACAGAAGTGGTTGGGCATCGGTGCACTCAATGTCTTCCACTTCTGGGGCAGGGCTATGTGGATGGCCCACGGAAAGCACACTAGCAGAGTCATCAAAAAGCATAAGAGACTGCTCTATGACTTGGGGCTCAGACTGCTTGGCTGATTTACAAGGGGCTGAGGTGAAAGACAGATGGCCAAGGGGTTGAGGTGCCAACTCTGAGCTTTCATCAAGGGACCAGGTGGGAGACAATGTGAAGGAATTGGAGGCATTGTCAGCCACCCAATCTACTATCGCCTGTACTTGTTCTGGCCTCACCATTCATTGAGCTGCATTCGGGCCTACCATATAACATGGAAGGTGTTTCACTTGTGCGTGTAGCTGGCACAGATCGACCACATCCTCTCCTTGCAACAGGAGCTTCAGCAACACCAACAACACCAGCAGCACCACGTCCCTTATTTGACGCTCTCCTCATTCTGGACTCAAATGTACTATGTAGCACTATTTATTAATACTAAAAAAAAGAATAATAAATTATTATTCTTTTTTTTTTTTTAAATTGTAGATGCACTTTTTATTTTTGTGCAAGAAATGCACCGCTCACACCAGCAGCAGGAACCTCTCCCTACTGCAGTATGAGATGATTTTAGAACAATAATCTCCCTCTCACAGCACCGACAGGAACCTCTCCCTAATGCAGTAGAAGATGGTTTTATAATGATAAACTCTCCCTCAGAGCACCAACAGGAACCTCTCCCTAATGCAGTAGGAGATGGTTTTGGAACGATAAACTCTCCCTCAGAGCACCAGCAGGAACCTCTCCCTAATGCAGTAGTAGATGGTTTTAGAATGATAAACTCTCTCAGAGCACCAATAGGAACCTCTCCATAATGCAGTAGGATATGGTTTTATAATGATAAACTCTCCCTCAGAGCACCAACAGGAACCTCTCCCTAATGCAGTAGTAGATGGTTTTAGAACCATAAACTCTCCCTCAGAGCACCAACAGGAAGCTCTCCTTAATGCAGTAGGAGATGGTATTGGAATGATAAACTCTCCCTCAGAGCACCAACAGGAACCTCTCCCTAATGCAGTAGTAGATGGTTTTAGAACCATAAACTCTTCCTCAGAGCACCAACAGGAACCTCTCCCTAATGCAGTAGTAGATGGTTTTAGAATGATAATCTCTCCCTCAGAGCACCAACAGGAACCTGTCCCTAATGCAGTAGTAGATGGTTTTAGAATGACAATCTCTCCCTCAGAGCACCAACAGGAACGTCTCCCTAATGCACTATAAGATGGTTCTGAACGCTAATGTCTCCCTCACAGCACAGACAGGAACGTCTCCCTAATGCACTATAAGATGGTTCTGAACGCTAATGTCTCCCTCCCAGGACCACAATGAAGGTCTCCCTAATGCAGTCTGAGATGGTTGTGAACACTAATCTTTCCCTCACAGCACCGCCATATGCTCTCCCTACTCTAGTCTGAGACGATCTGACACGCAGCACTACGAGACTCCAGCCTCATATAGAGGCTGGGTCACATGATGCACTGGCCAATCACAGCCATGCCATTAGTAGGCATAGCTGTGATGGCTTCTAAGGGCAAACTAGTGAAAAGCTTGATGATTGGCTGCCCAGCAGCTATAGAAAAGGTGACAAAAATACCCGAATATCGAACCCGAACCTAGACTTTTTTTCAAATGTCTGGGTTCGGGGCACGGACAGCCTAAAGTCCGGTACCGACCCGAACTTTGCAGTCCGGGTTCGCTCAACTCTATCCATTACCTGTGTTGCATCTCCAACAGTATTTTGCAGTGTTAGGATTAAAAAGTGCAATCCTAGATGGAGTGAGATACCATCTGAGGGTGATTTTTTGAGTAAGTTTCCAGAGTGAGGAGCATTGTGTTGACTTGTAGATGGACTGAAGTGCTTTAATCCATTGCCATTCAGTATATTGGGAGCCCAGGTCTCGTTCCCATAAAGTGTGGGCGTTTGTTTTAGTGAATTCTCTTTTTGCTTGCAATGTGTTATAGATCAGGGAAATGCCTTTAATTTTCGGGTTTTTATTTATAAGGAAGTTCCCTATTGTTGCTTGGGGGATTGGGGTTAAATTAGGCAATATTTTATGAAGACAATTCCTTATTCTAGCATACGTGAAGTATTCGGTGTCTGGGAGTTTGTATTTCAATTGGATTTGCTTAAATGGTTTTATTTCAGAGTTGGATAGGATGTCTTTAATGAGCTTAATTTCTTTGTTTTTCCATGTTTTTAGACTTAGGTCTGGGGATTGTTGTTCTAGTATACCTATTGGGTTATTCAGGGATGAAGCAGCGTTTATGTGTTTGATTTTTTAGATTAGTTTGTTCTAGCACAGGGATATGCAATTAGCGGACCTCCAGCTGTTGCAAAACTACAAATCCCATCACGCCTCTGCCTCTGGGTGTAATGCTTGTGGCTATCAGAGTCTTGCTATGCCTCATGGGATTTGTAGTTCTGCAACAGCTGGAGGTCCGCTAATTGCATATTCCTGTTCTAGCAGATTGCTGTAGCTTTGATTGTAGGGTGTACTGCTGATAGAGTTTGTATTCCCAGATGTGTGCTCAATAACCATTCCCCCAAATTTCTTTTTGGAATATAATATGCTTCCATTTCGGACCATGGTTTAGCGGGTCGCATATGGAACCAATCTTGGGTTGGCGCTATAAGTGACGCTACATGGTAGTCTTCGAAATCTATTGTGCCTGCGCCCCCTGCCTGTTTATGTTTAACCAGTTTAGAATGGGAACATCTAGGCTTCTTTCCTTTCCAGATGAATTGGTTAAAGATAGATTGCAGGTTTCTGAAATATGATTTTTGGAAGATTTATTGGTATTGTCCTGAATAGGTAGAGTATCTGCGGTAGGTAAATCATTTTAAAGGTAGCTAATCTGCCACTCCAGGACAATTTTGTGTTTGTTGTTGTTTACTTCCGATCTAAGTTTGACCATAAGTGGTTGGTAGTTTTCTGACCTTGTTGGGGAGTTGGATCCCTAGATAAGTAATATTATTTTCAGCCCATATTAAAGGATGCTGTGATTGAAGAAGGTTACTTGTTTCTGAGTCGATTCCTAGTTCCAGGACATATGATTTAGTTACTTTTACCTTGTAGTAATATACTCTGCTGAAATGATCTAGACATTTCCTCGCCAGGGAAGGAGCCGGGTCAGTCATCATCAGAATCACATCGTCTGTGAATAAACAGATTTTTTGGGATCTGTTGCCTATTGTTATACCCGTAATTTTTGGGTTAGTTCTGATGAGTTCTGCAAGGGGTTCCAATGTCAGATTGAATATCAGTGGGGATAGAGGGCAACCTTGTCTCGTTCCATTGGTGATGAGGAAAAGCTGCAATAGCATGTCGGCTGAAAATACCTGAGCTGATGGTTTCGAGTATAGTGCTGCAATTGCATTTATGATGTGTCCTTCGAAACCAAATTTTTGAAGAACCATTTTCAATTAGTTCCAATGGACCCTGTCAAACGCCTTCTCTGTGTCTAAAGACAGAAGCAGAGAAGGTGTTCCTCTGAGTTCTGTGTGATATATAATGTTTATCATTCTTCTGATAGTGTCTGCCGCCTGACGACCACTTGTAAAGCCTGTTTGGTCACTATGGATGAGAGAGGGCATTATGTTTAGTAATCTAGTACCTAAGGTTTTGGAGTATATTTTTATATCCAAATTTAGTAGGGAGATTGGATGGAAGTTTTGAGGGCTATTCGGCTCCTTCCCAGGTTTAGGCAGTGTAATGATTATAGCATTCAGATTTTCAGAAGCGAGAGAGGAAGAGGAGGCAGTGTCGTTGAACATTTTGGTCATGTGTGGGATTAATTGCGTGTAAAAAGTCTTATAGTATTCTCCCGTTAGTCCATCTGGTCCCAGCGATTTATTGGAGGGGATCGAGTGTATGGTGTGGAGTATCTCCTCAGCAGTGAATGGGCGGTTAAGACTTGTCAGCTGTTCAGGGCTTAGTTTTGGGAATTTAACCATTTCTAGGGACTGGTTTATTTCATCTGGGGATGGTTGTGGAGTTTTTGGGTCATTCTT
>BLSH010364743.1:188402-199186 GCA_018402905.1 Glandirana rugosa | reverse complement strand
CTCAAAATTCAACTGTATAACCTATCTTCGACCCTTTTACAGACAGGTAATGATCTAACTCCTATTATAATATCAGAGGGTGGTCGTTTATATCGGTCCTACTTTCTTTACAGTCTAAAAAAATTTTTCTTTCCACCTCCCTACATTTACAATATTTTATGATTTTTTGTAATGTAATACGTCCAATATAATTTTTTTTTAGATATAGATGGTGGTTTCAGATTGACTCGTACACGAGTCCTGTTGACGTAGAGACTTTTTTTATTTCTGTAAACCGTACAAACTCTGCAAGTTGGGACAGGAATGATTCCTCCCAAACAACCATCACAACTCGCTTGGGCCCGAACCCGAACGATTTTTGAAATGTCCGGGTCCGGGTCCGTGCCACGGACACCCTAAAGTTCGGTACGGACCCGAACGTTACAGTCCGGGTTCGCTCAACACTACCAACAAACCCTCCTTAGTAAGGACAGGGTTGAACGTCTCAAACATGCCAAATGTCTTTATTTTTTTCAGAGATGCAGTTGTCCTGAGCACATGCTCAGTTAGACTTTGGTGGTAGATATAGATTTTTTTTTAATATAACCTGCATAATGTAATGTTTTTTAGTATTTTATAACATTTACATCCCTCCACCTTTCTTTTTAAAAAAATCTGACATTTCTTTCATCCTGGCTATATTTGCTGGTGGGAGACTATAATATTATCCTCAATCTAGTAATGGACAGACATTTTCCCAGCTTCTATCCAATATGTCAACTTAAAACTCCATGTACACTGAAATCTGGTGGTCACTTCCGGTGACAATGAGCCTGGGTGGCGGTTAGCTCTCTCGGCTTCTGCTTTTACCTCCCACAAATATCCAAATCCCTAAGCTGACAAGCCAGCAGCCCTCCCCCACTCTCACCCTTGTCTTCTGACAAACCAGCAGTTCCTGCCTTCTACAGATCAAAAACTGACAAGCCGGTAGTTGCCTTCTACCTTCCCCTGCTCCTGTATTTGTGTTCCTGGTTCCTGTCTCCTGCAGATCACTCCTGATCTTTCTGATTTTGGTGTTCATGCTCCTATCTCTCCTAAACATAAGTCTTGTGCTTCACTCTATGCAAAGGGTATGCAGAAGGGGTCTATATTGTGTAAACTTAAACAATTTGTGAATGAGCTTCCAATTAAAGCAGATCTAGCAGAGTTCCTCCGCCAAGTGGTAGCAACAGGGATGGCTTTCAGGAGCTAAAAATGGAGTCTTCTCAGTTGGGGGTAGAATAGAAATGTTAAGGAGACCCAGACTACTACTGTTACTGCATCACAAACCATACAAACGGGGGCTCCTCAACATAATCATAAACTGATAGCACTTACTACTTAACCAGAGGATTATGAAAACAGGAGCCACCGGAATAATATTAGAATTAGAAGATTAGAAGATCAAGACAGCAAAACTGGTTCCAACTTTAATTGATTTTTTTTACTAACGTCCTAGATAAACCACTTCCAAACTGGAAATAGAAAGAGCACAAAGGGCTTTAATGCCTCCTAACACTATCTTGGAAAGCCCAGAGATGTGATCTGTAGATCTCTACATTATTCAGATAAATATGCTATCATATGAGGCATGCAAAAATACCAACACTGGATTTTGACATAGCAAAACATTATTTTTCTTGTCATACTCTGATTATGAGATCAGCAGTCCTTCCCTTATTGGATGTATTGCAGAGGGAAGGAGCACCATATGAGCAGGGGTTCCCTTTTAGATTGATGGCAACAAGAGGTGGTATTACAGCCTCCCTTGAGAATAAAGAGGATCTGCAAATTTTTGTTCAAACCTTGCATCTGCCTGAACTGGATTTTCCAGACTGGAATCTCTTAGGAAATGGTTACAACAGGATTCACAAGACATTCACCACAGATGACAAATACATAATATGGTGAGCCAACACATGGCGGACTTACAGAATGTGTAAAAGGTGGGCCCGTCTTTTTTTCTTAGATGCTAACATTCTTGCGGCATTGGAGATGGGGAATGACATGTGGTTCTATAATCAATCTACAAGGGCAAGATTTTACCCCCATGCTTTTTTATGCAGGGATTGGTCCTGGATTTTGATGCCTTTATAGACAACTATTATTTAACCCCCCCACCCCCTCTTTTTTTTATATAATTGTTATGCTTTATTATTTATGATGGTATATGGAACAGAACATAAACCCCTACTGAGGAAGTCCACACCCAGGACCTAATGCGTATGGGGGAAAGGAGCCTGATCTCTTACGTCATCCAACGGCCATCCTTAGCTATATGGCAGCAAGCCGACTCAAGTGTACGAGCCTATTTCAACTGGCACTGCTCAAATGCTATTTATGTGAGCGTAAGCACATGTTTTTAGTGAAAATAACATTTTACCAAATGAAAAAGCACTAGATGTTTTATGTTTTGTTTCATATACCATCATCCCTTGTGTGCAACTATGATGCGGGGAACCAATTAAGGAAAACGGAGGGGTAACATGTCATACAGATCTGATCACATCCCTAAAAGGGAACAGCTTGCTATGACTCACTGGTAAAACAGGGATCATAATGTGAGGTGAGCAGCCAGTGAGCACTGGTGGATGATTACATGGGCACCTTATTGTGTGTTTTTTTTTAAATTAAATTGTTTCATATGCACAGAGGTGGACTTTCATTAGTATTTACATTTGAACTACAGTATCTCACAAAAGTGAGTACACCCCTCACATTTTGCAAATATTTTATTATATCTTTTCATGTGACAACACTGAAAAAATGACACTTTGCTACAATGTAAAGTAATAAGTGTACAGCTTGTATAACAGTGTAAATTTGCTGTCCCCTCAAAGTAACTCAACGCACAGCCATTAATGCCTAAACTGCTGCCAACAAAAATGAGTACACCCCTAAGTCAAAATGTCCAAATTGGGCCCAAAGTGTCAATATTTTGTGTGGCCACCAATTTTTCATCACTGCCTTAACCCTCTTGGGCATGGAGTTCACCAGAGCTTCACATGTTGCCACTGGAGTCCTCTTCCACACCTCTATGATGACATCACGCAGCTGGTGGATGTTAGAGACCTTGCGTTCCTCCACCTTCTGCTTGAGGATGCCCACAGGTGCTCAATAGGTTTTAGGCCTGGACACATGCTTGGCCAGTCCATCACCTTTACCCTCAGCTTCTTTAGCAAGGCAGTGGTCATCTTGGAGGTATGTTTGGGCTCATTATCATGTTGGAATACTGCCCTGTGGCCCAGTCTCTGAAGGGAGTGGATCATGCTCTGCTTCAGTATGTCACAGTACATGTTGCCATGTTTCCCTCAATGAACTGTAGCTCCCCAGTGCTGGCAGCACTCCTGCAGCCCCAGACCATGACACTCCCACCACCATGCTTGACTGTAGGCAAGACACATTTGTCTTTGTACTCCTCACCTGGTTGCCGACACACACGCTTGACACCATTTGAACCAAATAAGTTTATCTTGGTCTCATCAGACCTCAGGACATGGTTCCAGTAATCCATATCCTTAGTCTGCTTGTCTTCAGTGAACTGTTTGCGGGCTTTCTTGTGCATCATCTTTAGAGGAGGCTTCCTTCTGGGACGACAGCCATGCAGACCAATTTGATGCAGTGTGTGGCATATGGTGTGAGCACTGACAGGCTAACCCCCCACCCCTTCAACCTCTGCAGCAATACACTCATACATTGATTTCCCAAAGAAAACCTCTGGATATGACCCTAAGCACGTGCGCTCAAGGCCTGTTCTGAGTGGAACCTGTCCTGTTTACCTGCTGTATGGTCTTTGTCACCAGGCTGCCACTCAGTTTCAGGGTCTTTGCAATCTTCTTATAGCCTAGGTCATCTTTATGTAGAGCAAGAATTATTTTTTTCAGATCCTCAGAGAGTTCTTTGCCACGAGGAGCCATGTTGAACTTCCAGTGACCAGTATGAGAGAGTGAGAGTGATAACACCAAATTTAACACACCTGCTCCCCATTAACACCTGAGACCTTAACTAGACTAAGAAGTCACATAACACCGGGGAGGGAAAATGGCTAATTGGGCCCAATTTGGACATTTTCACTTAGGGGTATACTCACTTTTGTTGTCAGCGATTTAGACATTAATGGCTGTGTGTTGAGTTATTTTGAACGGGCAGTAAATTTACACTGTTATACAAGCTGTACACTCACTACTTTACATTGTAGCAAAGTGTCGTTTCACACATGCAACATGAAAAGATATAATAAAATATTTACAAAATTGTGAGGGGTGTACTCACTTTTGTGACATACTGTATATGGACACATGGTACTGATCATATAGATACATTTTTAGTGGATTTATTAGCACAGTTCATGCATATATGTGATGTTTACTGATATGAGATGTTTTGCACTTGCACTTGCTAGCAGCAACTCATTATATGCTTATTGATTTTGTATGTATATCTTTTATATTTGAATATTCAATTTGGTGGTAGGAGGTTGCTCTGATTAAGATTTATTTTACCTATGATCAATATGTCATTGCTTGTGTGAATGAGACCTTACATGGCTTTTAAACTATTCCATTATAAAATATACTGATATTTATTGGGCATCTTATTATATATTTTTGTTCACAGTGAAGTGCAGAAAAAGTCAAATGTTGATGTGCCAGAGGTGCCCATGGTGTCTTTTATTATTGGTTTATAGATCAATCAAAGTCATTGAGGTCGTGCACAATGAACATTAAATGTACTTATTACAACAACAGGCACGTTTTGTGGCTAAATAAGCCAGTTCCTAATTTTAGTGGTATCTCACTAGAATTTTTTTATTTTATTTTCATCAGAGATGTGGGGGATGCACAAACACCATTTTTAACGTAGTACACTTTAAAATATATGTCGTTTTCATGTTGTCCCTCTTTAGTACTAAAACTGAGTCTCAAATGAATCTGTGGAAAATGTCCAACCTCTAAGAACATCTATCTTAAAATTCTAGAGGTGGATTGTTTTAAAACTCCTAGCCACTAATTATATTATTAGAACAAATGTACCAAATCCATTCACCTTTATAATCTCTAGTGCTCCATTTGCAGGGAAAATGGGGGGCTTTCTTATAGTGGAACTCCTGCCCTTGGGGGTTTAACATAAGTGGATTTAATTATGCTGGCCATCATTTAATGGAGAAAATGTGCGATATCTTGCAGCAGAAAAGAATTAATGTAGAAGACTGCTCCTGATTGAAAGTTTTCCCCTGAATCTCCACTTTAGTTCATCTTTCCACAGAAAGTCTATAGAATGCTGCCTATGTGTTTATTTTGTGCCTTCCGTGAATGTATTGACCATACATGGATCAACATTTTGCTGGTTCAACAAGGTTCTCTCGATCCTCTCTGCTGGCAATACACTACAGTGCTGATCTGTGTATTCTGGTGGGAGAGGAGTCTTCCCCACTGGCAGAATACAATATCACAGTGGGAGGACTTCCACACCCACCTCAAATATGTGGATGGGGTTATCAGGTCAGTTTTTTTGTTCAACTCACTGGCTGAATGAAAAATACTGACCCATGTACTGTATGGCCAGCTTTAGTGGTCATTGACTGAAGTGGACATTGTAACTGGACAAGTTTAAATACACTTTAAGAAACTGCACAATAACAAGTACTGAAGATAAATCAGAACACAAAATCAATACAACCAAGGTTTTCTATGTAAATGCTTTAAGCTTAGGTGTAAATGTGTTATAGAATCATAATGCTTACAATTTACATATTTTAACATCTGTGGAAACCAATTTGCAAGGAATTATAGCATAATTTTAAGAAAGATACAACTAAGAATGCAAACCCTCCCACTCAATGTATTTCACCTTTTACATATTATGTATGTAAAGCACCAATACCTAACATTTGAGTGTTTGAGAAACACAATTTTCCAAAATGTGAAATGGTGTCCTTTTATTGGATTTTTAGATATCTCTTACATAAGTTTTCACTATATTATTCATTTATTGACTAAAAGAACAGAAGGAGAATATAGTTTCTATTATACTTCGTTTTTGCAAGATTTTGCAGCTTAAATTAATAATAACTAATAATCAAAAATGCTTGCAGCAGAACAGAGCAATCAATAGAAATTAGCATGAAACTATAAAAATATCATGTTCTCAGAATGCATTAGCTCTTAAACACATTTGGTTGCCTGGGATCAAGTACTAATACAATTCGCCACTGATCATTTTTGTCCTACAAGCAAAAAACTATGTAAGCATATGGCTTCACAATAATTTACAATGAGAATCAAGTATTACAAAAATGTATACATTAACTACTGTGCTTAAAATGATTATGGTTATGCTAAAGAACACATTCAAGAAATGTTCGTAAGAGTTAACAAAGTAGTGCCATAAAAAGGTTTTCAATTAGTAAGCACATCTGAAAAAAGCCCAGAAAAGAGATGTGAGGATATGATAGTGCTGATTTACTAAAGAAAAATAGATTGTTCCCCAGAGCTTAGTGAATGGACAGATGAGGGACAGTCTTGTCAATATAATTATTGAACTGCCTGTGTTTTTCATAGTATGGGTAAAGTTAAAGGTGACATTTTAAATATTTAATATATTGTAGTTTATCAGTCCTTAAAGTGTTACTAAACCCACAACAGTAAAATCAGACTGTATATGCATTAAAGCATACTTGTTATACTCGCTATGGAACCTAAGGGGTTAATCATCTGCATTGTGTAAAAAAGGCTGATTGATCGTGTATGCACGGATTCTCTCCTCTCTGCACTGTCCCCCTGGACAAGTCCAGATAAGACAGAACCTTTGGAGTCAGGCTGCACATTCTTAGTGTATTGCTAGAGAGTTTATTTTTTCTTGAGAGAGTGCATGTGATCAGCACAGGGCCAATCGGCTTTGTCCAGACAGAGTGTCAGGAGCCCAGCAGCCTCATAGGACATCTCAGTGCAGTATGAAAACTCCTCCTACAAGCTTCACCAGGAACTGATAGAAATCACAAGACTGCTATATACTGTTGATGAGAAAATATATTTAGCTGTTTATAGTTGCATTTCCATGTCTGTGGGAGACCAGATATAGTGAATGCAGTGTCCTGGGTTTAGTAACACTTCAAATGTGATGGCTGCATTTGTTTTCCTTTTGTAGGCTTTTTTCCCCTTATTTGCACCTGGTGATCCAGACAGTAACACACTTCCTATCTTAGGGTGGCACCACTCTATGGAGGAGCAATTGAATCAACCTTGGAATGTGGCATTGTAAACCTGTGGAGAAGGTAGTGTTTGATGCACTAGCAAATTGAGATGGACTTAACTAACAAATTAAAGGTGACCTCCAGCTAAAACCTTTAAGCAGTTACAGAAACATTTCCTTTTGGGATAATAGTTTTACATGAATGAATAAAAGCTGAATATTGTAAGAACCCCTGTCAGTTTTAAATGATGTGTCTCAACCCTGCAACTGTTACTTTTGCTGGCCAGCTTGGTCTGCAACAAGAAGTTGAAAAATAACAGACTTACTGGATGGTTGACCAGGTAAAAATAAAGAAAAGAGTACACACTAGCCACAGCAGTTTAGTGTGTGGGTAGAAGCCATTTTGGGCTGCAGAGCCCTGCGGCAGGGGGTGGTGTAATCCATGTTTTACCACATCACACAATTCCCTTTTTTTTGTTTGAACTTTATTTAAAGTGCACAAAATGGCACTTCATTCATGTCACTGCACAATAGCATAATATTCTGCACTTGTTTTGAAGTGACATGCAGGGACATGCAGAGAAGTGCCCGCAAACATGTTGCATATTATCACACATCTCTGGAACACAGTGAAACACTGTGTTCTGGTGTGAATATTGCACACAGAAAACAATTGTTTTCTATGTGTGATTGCAGTTACCTGCATTTATCCGTGACGTAAAACACAGATAACTGTGCATAGTGTGAACGAGCCCTAAAGAAAAAAAAAAAAAAAAAAGAAAAGAAATGTGGCAACCACATTTAAGGATTGGTAAGCTGCAATAAAATAAACGTTTGCTTTTGGGTTTAGATATGCTTTAGGCCGCTTTCACACAGATGGATTGTTCAGGTCCGCATGTCAGTTTTTCAGGCAGACCTGAACGGATGCTCTATGCACCTCTATGGAGAGACGGATGTCAGCGGTGGCATGTCCTCTGACATCCGTTCCTCTCCGATCTACTAAATACAGACGGATGGAAATCCTATTTTCCATCCGTCTGGCGGATCGGATGAAAACGGACAGGCGGATCCGTTTTCATCCGATCCCTATAGAGGAGAGCGGGGGGCTCTGACAGTTGTCATCCACCGGCTCAGCGGGGATCAGCTGATTGATCCCCGCTGAGCAGCAGTCTGTCAAAATGGACTCCGTACGCGTGAAAGGACCCTTAGTCTTCAAAGTTCACAACAGAAACACTGAAAATATAGCTTATCTTCCCTTGCTCCTCTGGCAGCTTGTCAGTCTTATGTAAGTTGTCTGAAAGTCAGTCTGCTGTAAGTTGTTAAAAACCACTGCAGCTTTGAGTTTCCTTTGTGATCTTTGAATGTGAAACCCTCCATATTGCCTACAGCAACAAAGTTAATACTGAAAAGGTTAAGCCAGGTACACACTAACAGTTTTTTTTTCATACAACAAAGCAGGTCAGCCCTGGTTGGAGCTTCTGTGCTAAGCATACTCATTTAGTTTAGTGATTTCCCCTGCTGAGCTGTTGTGTTCTGATGGGGGGTGGCCCCTGCCCCAGAATACTCTGATCTAAGCTCTGCCATTGACTGAGAGCACTGATGGGCTGCTGGTTTTCCAGCATGCATGTCCAACAGAAGCCCGCCAAGTGGACACCTTCTGTCAGACAGGCCGACATGCACATGGGCAGAATGTCAGACTTTTTTTTTTGAACCAGCATTGTGCTTGTGTGTACAGGACTTTAAGCCGCATAAAAGAGGAGGTGATACAGTTATGTTACAAGCAAAAATCCCACAAGGTCTAAATTATGACTGGGATGTGACATTTTTCAACCTGACTAACTATGTAACAAAGAATTTGGCCACAATTAAAGTGAGACTGCTGCACTAAATAATGCCTGAATTCTATACTAACATAACGTATGTGGAAATAATAATGCGCTGTCTCTTACAATTTTCACAAGCAAATCAAATAATATTAATTAATATCTCTCAATATCATATATCCACTGCTGTGTGGATAATCAAATATAAACCATAGTTTTATATCAAATATAAAATGGTTTATTTATTATACTCACTTATGGAATTTTTTGCACTTTGCACTTTATGTGGAATGCTTACTATGTAATTTTTGTGATGAATGACACTATATATTTAATTATTGACACAACTGTGGTTAAATGATATTGGGAGATATGAATTAATATTATTATAATTTTTTATGAATTTTTTAAAAGACAGCACATTATTATTTTCACAGAATTATTCTTTTGCAAGCAGAGTGTGTATTTTATTAGGTCACATTTAATCAGTTTTTGGTACCCTGATTTATTCATGATCAGATCTATATCTCATTCAATTGTTCACTCTTATATAAATTGTATATATTTTTAGAGAATAGAATTAAATCCATTTATTGGTATGTTTTAAATAAGTTTGAAAGTAGGGTTGTTCCTATTGCTTGCATTAAGAGACTATTAGGTGACATCGTAAAGGATGTTGTAGACTAGTCTCTCAGTTCCTCATCAGGCTCTGCCCACCCAGGGAAAAGTAACTTCACTGACAACACCTGCATACATTTACATTTAGTTTTTGGCCAGGGAAGCTCTGACAGCTGAATGGGGCCAGGGATACAACACTGTGCAGGAAGCTGTCACATATATAAACACTGCCGGCTCTGAATACTGATGTACCTCTGTTATGCCAGATCAGATCTGGTCTTAAAGTGGTTGTAAAGCCTTGTTTTTTTTTTCATAAAAATAAAAAACATGCTCATACTTACCTGCTCTGTGCACAGAGCAGCCCCGGTCCGCCTCTTCTGGGGTCCCCTGCCGACACTCCAGGCCCCTCTTCTTTATTGGGGGCCCCTAGGAAAAGCCACTTTTACCAGCGTCAGACATTTTTTTTACAGCTTAAAAATGGTTCTCCGTGTTATTCTATGGCCTCATGCACACACAGGCTTTTAGGAGCTGTAAGTGGCATAGACATTTTGAAGCTGCGAAAAAAACACAGGGCCAGCGTGTTCTGTGGAGCATTGTTAAAGCTGTAAAAATGTCTGATGCTGCTAAAGGCTACATGGCTTAATGCTGGATACAGTGTTAAGCTGCACCAAGCATTTCTTTGGACACGTCAAAATTAGTGTTGAGCGAACCCGGACTGTAACGTTCGGGTCCGTACCGAACTTTCGGGTGTCCGTAGCACGGACCCGGACATTTCAAAAATCGTTCGGGTTCGGTCCGGGGTTCTGCTATTTTACTCCACGTGTTGAGAAGCTGCAGGGCAGCCAATCAACAAGCGTTTCACTGGTTTGCCCTTAGAAGCCATCACAGCCATGCCTACTAATGGCATGGCTGTGATTGGCCAGTGCATCATGTGACCCAGCCTCTTTATAAGCTGGAGTCACAGTGCTGCAGTCACATGCTCCTTGGGTTAGTGTAGGGAAAGGAAGCTGAAAGCTTGAGGGACAGATTTGAGACATTTTAAGACCTGATCCTGCATCCTGAGATAGATTACTTTACTACTGCTGTCTGTGCTGTTGCTCTGAGGACAGATAGCAGAAATTAGAGATTTCACAT
>BLSH010364743.1:162199-178912 GCA_018402905.1 Glandirana rugosa | reverse complement strand
GGTGTTTCCAAAAAGAATAAAAAAAGAATTATAAATTACAACCTTTATATAAGTCCATTATACACGTTGTCGTAATGTAGGTTATCTGACATATATAATTTCACCGTGACGACAAACAGTTTTTCGTTATCAAAAACCATTAATTAATTCCTAGTATTGTGATACTCTCGACCGTGTGGTTACCGACCCACGCTATTATCGGAGGGGACTTGGAGCTTTTGACCGTCCCTCTTGTGGAGAATACGGTGGTTCGCACCACCTCTGGTCGGATATTGGGGGAGGTCTGTGTCATACAAGGGTTTCCCCACGGACCTCCCCTCCGTCTCATATGGGTCGACTTGTATGAGTAAGAAAATTGATGGGTCGAGACCCCCCCCCCCCCCCCGATCTGCAGCGTGGTCTTTTATTAACTTACTTACATGTCGGTGGGAATTGTGGTAGCCCCCCCCCCCCCCCCAGAGCTGGGTAGTTAAAAGAATGAGTATGTTCAGCTGGGTATACTCTGCCTCCCCTCCAGGCACCCCTTTGGGAACATACTGTGTCTGGAGGGGGTTATAGGCTGGTCTCCACCACGCTTGGTGGCATAAGAGGTGTTCTCCCTGCCAGTTTTCGAGGTTCAGGGGAGGCTATTATCGCACCCAGCCATTGGTGTGCCAGCTCTCATAGTGTTATGATCCTTAATTAATTACCAAAAACTATTGCTTTTTGACAAACAGCAGTGCCACTTTAATATATACAGTCTATTGGATGTAATGCTGTTGCACATATTACCTGAATATATTTCCAACATTAAATATTAAGAAAAAAATAAGAAAAACCTTTGTGGTAGTGCAATAGTGTAATATATGTTTAACCTTTAATGTGCTATTATTATAGCTGGAGATGGAATTGTGTTGCTGATTTAGAAAAGTCCCAAAGAGATAGTGTTAATGAGTGTAATGTGTGGAACTGCATAGGAAAGGGAAATGATTGATGGAAACCTGTGTCTCCAAGCCAATACAGCCCATGGAGCTCCTAAGAGGTAAATGTCCCTCTCTCACATTTTAATTCTATTTTCCTCCGTTGACGAAACGTGGAATTGATTTTCGTCATAGTTTTTGTCAATTGACTTTATTCAAATTATATTTTCATTTCGTTTTCAACACTGAAAACATGCAGCTGATGAAAACTATGACGAAAATATTTTCATCGACAAAATCAACACTGTTCTAGTGAAAATGTAAAATTTTTGATTATTATTACTATTATTATTTATTATTATACAGGATTTATATAGCGTCAGCACTTTGTGCAGCACTTTACATGAGGGCAGACAGTGCGGTTCCAAATCAATTCAATACAGGAGGAATCAGAGGGCCCAGCTCATAAGAGCTTAGAATCTAGGAGGGATTGTCAAGTGATATAAATGGTAATAGCATTGGAGGAAGAGCTGATGGAGAAAATAAAAGTACAGTTGTTAGGTGTGGGCAGAATAGGCTTCTCTGAAGAGGAGAGTTTTCAGGGATCATCTAAAAGCAAATAGAGGAGATAATCATGTAGATTGGAGTAGGGAGTTCCAAAAGATTGGGAGAGGCTCAGGAAAAGTCCTGAAGGTGACCATGGGAGGAGGTGATGAGGGAGCTAGAGAGCAGTAGGTCTTGGGAGGAAAGAATAGAACGATTAGGTTCGTATTTTGAGTCTGGGTTTGTGATATAGCTGGAGGCCAAGCTGTGGATGGCTTTGCAATTTATTGTTAGTATTTTGAATTTAACCACTTCCTTACTGGGCACTTAAACCCCCCTCCTGCCAGGACCAATTTTCAGTTTTCAGCGCTGTTGCTCTTTGAATGACAATTACGCGGTCATGCAACGTTATACCCAAACAAAATTGGCGTCCTTTTTTACCCACAAATAGAGCTTTCTTTTGGTGGTATTTGATCACCTCTGCATCATTTCTGATCGCCGCTATAAACAAAAAAAGAGCGACAATTTTGAAAAAAAAAACAATATTTTTTACTTTTTGCTATAATAAATATCCAAAAATAAAAAAACAAATTTATTCATCAGTTTAGGCCAATATATATTCATCTACATATTTTTGGTAAAAAAAATCACAATCTGTGTTTATTGATTGGGTTGCTCAAAAGTTATAGCGCCTACAAACTATGGACATTGATTTATGGCGTTTTTATTTATTTTTTTTTTTTTACTGGTAATGGCGGCGATCTGCGATTTTTATCGGTACTGCGATATTGGGGCGGACATGTTGGACGTTTTTGACACTTTTTTGGGACCAATGACATTTATACAGCGATCAGAAATGTAAATATCCACTGATTACTGTATAAATGTCATTGGCAGTGAAGGGGTTAACCTGCAGGGGCAGTGAAGGGGTTAACTATGTTCCCTGGGTGTGTTCTAACTGTGGGGGGGCGGGGTTGGCAGAGGCATGACAGATCTAACTGATCCCAGTGACAGGGATCAGTAGATCTGTCATGCCCCCCCTCACAGAACGGGGAACCGCCATGTTTACATTGGCGGTACCCCGTTCCGGCTCTCTGGAGGGAGATCGCGGGTGTCCAGCGGACATCGGGTCCACCCCACCCGCGGGCACACTCCCGCAGCATGCGGCGACACATGCACGCGCTGCTCGCGCCCGCAGGAGCGTACCCAGCACGAGCGTAGACGTCCTCCCGACATTTTAGAGCTGCGCTGTAGCCGTCATTCGGCTATGGCGCGGATGGGAGGAGGTTAATTCATTGGGTGAGAGGCAGCCAATGGAGGGAATAGCAGAGAGGAGCAGCAGGCACTGAACGGTTGGTAAGGTGGATGAGCCTGGCAGAAGCATTCATGATGCCCTATGAAAAGGTAAGCCAATGAGAAGGGAGTTGCAGTAGTCGAAGCTAGAGATGACGAAGGAGTGAACTAGGAGCTTTGTGGTGTCATTGGTTAGATTATTTGCTGCTTTCTGTTTTGCTGACATTGGTCACCAGGATAAATACAAAGGGTGACTATTTCCAGTAGGGACACAAACAACAACCTGATAGGGCTTCTAACTCTTCTCTCTCTCTTCAAAACCAAAAAAAAAAAAAGAAGAAAAAAGCACATAGAATACACCTTATACCATCTTTATCATTACACACTATTTTGTGAACTGTATGACTGGTAAAATTCATTCTCTGAACATAAAAATGTTGAAAGCTAAAAATGTACAGTATAGGCTCTTAAAGTGGAGTTCCACCCAAATATTGAACTTCCGCTTTAAGAGGAGGTGACCCTCTGACATGCCACAGCTGCCATGTTATTTTTTTGGGAGGGACTGAGGAGCCTGTTTTTACAGCGTCCCAGGTCCACTTCCTCTCCTAGAACCGTGGCTCCGGAAGGAAGTTAACCTTCCCCTCTCCCTCTCGGCGATCTTCTGGGACACGTCACAGGTCACTGGAGCGAGGGACAGATGAGTGTCCGATTGCGATCATCAGGCCCCTTTGTAATCATCGCATTGGCAGGACTATCATGACTGCTCTCCAGGCACCTCCATTGGTGAGATATCCTGGCCAGCTGTCATATATTGAACATTAGGCTGCAGATAAAAACCAACAGTGTCCGTCCATTTAGATGCTGCCGATTATCCATACCACACTGGACATTCACTTCCTGCATAATAGGTATGTCTTTTATCGGGGTTATAATGCCTTTTTCAATTTACTATTAGACTTTCACAGATATGTTTTCAATCCCTCTGACTTTATGCCTGAATTATTATATATATACCTTTTATGCCCCCCTTTTTAGGACATATGTTCACATTATCCAAGGCACGGAGGGATTCTCCAGTGTAGCGTCCTTTGTTGGGACTCTTTTTGGCCTCTATGTTCTACTCTGGACTCTGTGTCTCCATATAGTGTTTTTTTATGAGGGATTTGAAACATTTACTAGTAAGTATATAAGACTGGGCAGCATATTATGCTCCCTGTTCCCTTTCCCCGCTCCTTTTTTTTGGTCTCATACCCGTTTACCATTTTGTTTCAGTATCGTCCATATATGCAGACCCTCCTATCTTCCCTTGATTAGGTTGGAAGTTTATGGTTGACATCTTGGTTTGAATTGTGTATGGCAGTTGCTATTTTTCTTCACCGGCACTGTAAGTTTAATTATGAAAAATATTTATACATGTATTGATGTATGTATAAGTATATATGATGTACATTGCAATATTGCCAATTATTGACATTTATTGCTGCTTCATCTTTATTTATTTATGTACTTTAACATGGGACATTAATCTCCCTGAAGAAGACTCACAAGAAGTTGAAACGTCAGAGTTCCATATGACATTAAGAACTTGCATTGTGCCATGTGACTGTATTTTATCTCTTATCATATTTTCTACTCATTTTAATGTTGTACAAATAAAATGTATACTTTATTATACCTATATGTCTGGCAGTGCCTTCAAAGTCCTGTTAAAAATGTCCTCATTTTCATATTGTACCTTGGGATGTAGCAATTGCGAGACTATTGGGTAACATCCGGGTTTCATTAACACCCTTTCATATTAATTTGATTGTTAAAAATCAGCAGCTACGCTTTTTGTAGCTGCTGACTTTTAACTGGGTGGAACCCCGCTTAAAATACACATAAATAATGTAAATAGTTATAAAGAACCATATCAGTGATCGTTTGTATGCATGTTTATTTATAGTAGCCATACTGCTTACTCAATGAAGTGTCATAAGAATTCTCACCTCACACTTTGGAATTGTAGCATATTCCTTAATGTCAAGAGGTGATAATAATGTATGCTTAAATGTGAAAGTTGGATCTCTGTGTATCAAGCAGGTTTTAAGTTTTAATTTATAGGAAAAAGATTTCAGCTTTCTTCATAGGAGGTTGTATATTTGAGATCTGTCTGTTATTTCTTTAATGATCGTAATGTATGTGTTTTCATGGCAGTTGTTATCACAGTCTTGGGCTTTAATTAACCCACAGTTTAGGGTGTTGCAATTAACAGCATTGCACAATGCACAATGTGTATGTCTGTCTTGATTGACAAAGCATGGTCATAGCCACAGAGAACTCTTTTAAGGGGCAGAAGTCTGAGAGTAGATATCAATGACTATGCTTCAAAAGACTTTGAAATGGTAAGACAGATAGATGCATATATTATAAATGAATATTTATACTAGTAAGCAAGTATGTAGAAAATGCTATTTTTTTTCAATGCGCTAAAATACAAAAGTATTACTCACTAAATTTCAAACCAATTAAGGAACTGTACTGTATTTGATGGAAACTGTAATTCTTATCAGATAAAATGATGTATTTCAATAGATGGCTGTTATTGCAATGCCTTGATCAGAGGCTGTCTGGTGGAGAGGTCTTAATCACAGCTGTCATCTATCTATACAGCTGTCATCAGAATTCTGTGCCCAGTGTGCAGAAAACTATTAACATGGGTGAGTTACCCTAAATTTGACCTATATACTTGTTCAATTAAAGTACAATAAAATAAAAAAAAAAAGTATTTGGAAAACAAACTTTAAAAATGTATAAACATTTAGAATTTGATATTCCCCAAACAACTACTATCTACTAAATACTACCTAATAAACATGATAAACTCCTACACCCATTATGATATTGTATGGTCAAACCTTGCTATAACAATATGTATCATATGTTTTACGCAGTCTGATAAGAACACTGTTAATGTCAAGCTACGTCATATTCTGTTATTCCTCTTGTATTACCTGTTTGAAAACAATAAAGATATTGAAATATAAACATGTATAAACAAGTATAAGTCAATATTTATCTAAAACCATTCATGTGTTGCTGTAACATCATATTTAATTCTGCTCTTTCTTTGTGATGCACTTATCAGCTCCAGCTAGTGCACTTCTGTTGACTACAAAACACTCCTCCATCCCTTAGAACAGGGGTGTGAAAACCTGTGGCTCATGGGCTACATGGTGCACAAGACGGCTATGAATGCAACACAAAATCCTAAACTTACTTAAAAATGGTTGCTTTTTTGGAATTTTTTGGGTAAAAATGCATTTACACTTTGCAAATGCATGTGCCCAAAGAAAAATTTGACAGTGTCTCTCTACTAGACATTTATAAGATTTATCTTCCCAAAGAAAAATACCTCACTCTTTACAATTATGCCTTAAGCCCCGTACACATGGTGAGACAGTTGTATGAAAACAGTACTACGACCGCTTGTTGTACGATTATCTGACCGTTAGTACATGTGTTTAGAACAGCTGACGTGCGATGGTCATACAACAGGAGTTGGTTGTACAACAAGGGGTCAAGCGACCGTGGTATCGCGTGTACAGAGAAGTTGGTCCGACAAGTTGTACTGTGCAAAACACGCATGTCCGTTCGTGTAAACCTAATTCCTCTTTATACGCTCGTAACACGTCACTACGTTTGGCTTGGTTGTACGATAGCTTAGTGCATGTCAGTACGTGAGATATGTGAGATACATCAGCCAACATACGATTTGGGCCGTTTGGTCGTACGACCGTCGCACAGTGTGTACGAGGCTTTATTCATGTCATAAATTTTTGGAAGCACCTATATATGTGAGAAACTATTTTCAAGGATGAAGCACACGAAGGGCAAAATTAGAACCAAAATATCTGATGAGCACCTTGAGAATTGATTGAGAATTACTACTACATCCATCGCACCAGATATTGATGCATATGATTCTAAGGCTTAAAATTACATTGAGGGTTATTATGGGCACAAAGAAGCCACCCTGTTTGCATTGTCTGGGCTAAAATAGCCCCATCCTTCCTTGCATAGCTTCAGATAGGAGCAGATCTTTGACCAATTTTGTATATAAAAGTTTTACTTGGGACCATCCCCTAAACCCTAGATTCCTGCCTAGGTTGCTTTGTGGATGATCCGACACTCTGATATAAGTTGTGTATGATATCATCATGACATAAAAAAAGAGCAGTTGACTGATGTTCCAGGAAGATGTCTAGTGACTTCCATTCATCATGTTCATGTCCAATTACAAATAAATTTCATCCTGGATACCATTGTAGCACTGCTTTTCTATCTGTGAAATCACTAAAAAACAGCATTAAATTTAAATAAACCCCAATAATGTTATTATTAAATAATTTTGTTTTAAATACACTGAGCAAAATTATAAATGCAACACGTTTGTGTTTGCCCCTATTTATCATGAGCTGAAGTCAAAGATCTACAACTTTTTCTATGTACTCAAAAGGCCTATTTCTCTCAAATATTGTTCACAAATCTGTATAAATGTGTGTTAGTGAGCACTTCTCCTTTGCTGAGATAATCTATCCACCTCACAGGTGTGGCATATCAAGCATATCAAGATGTTGATTGGACAGCATGATTATTGCACAGGTGTGCCTTAGGCTGACCACAATAAAAAGCCACTCAAAAATGTACAGTTTTACTGTATTGGGGGGTCTGGAGGAGGTCTGAAAACCAGTCAGTATCTGGTGTGACCATCATTTGCCTCACGCAGTGCAGCAAATCTCCTTCGCATAGAGTTGATCAGGTTGTTGATTGCGGCCTGTGGAATGTTGGTCCATTCCTCTTCAATGGCTGTGCAAAGTTGTTGGATATTAGCAGGAACTGTAACACGCTGTCTTATACGCCCATCCAGAGCATCTCGAACTTGCTCAATGGGTGACATGTATGTATGCTCACGTGGTCTGCGGTTGTGAGGCCGGTTGGATGTACTGCCAAATTCTCTGAAACGCTTTTGGAGATGGCTTATGGTAGAGAAATGAACATTCAATTCAAGGGCAACAGCTCTGGTGGATATTCCTGCAGTCAGCATGCCAATTGCATGCTCCCTCAAAACTTGCGACATCTGTGGCATTGTGCTGTGTGATAAAACTGCACATTTTAGAGCTGCCTTTTATTGTGGCCAGCCTACGGCACAGCTTTGCAATAATCATGCTGTCTAATCAGCATCTTGATATACTACACCTGTGAGGTGGATGGATTATCTCGGCAAAGGAGAAGTGCTCACTAGCACAGATTTAGCCCTGGTTCACATTGGTGCATTTTGGCATGTGATTTGACATGTCAAATCGCATGCCAAATCAATTGCAATTGCTGACAATGGCACCGTCCTAATCAGTGTGACGCTGCATGTGTGACGCTGCATTTGCTGCGCCGCACCAATTTTCAAAAGTAGTTTCTGTAATACTTTTGGCGATTTCAGGTGCGATTTCCATTGACATCTGTGCAGCAACCCGCTCTGATGTCTCTGAAATCGCACCTGAAATCGGTACTGACATGCGGGAATGAAATGGTGCGAATTCAGTTATTGGTTGCTCAGTGTAGTTATTTTCCTTTAGTGTCAGTTATTTTATACTTTTATACTGCCACTACTATTCTATTATTCATTCCAAGTAAATAAATCACATAGGAAGAAGAACTGTAATTTTGTCCCAGTGTGCCTTACATTACCACCATACTATTGTTACATAAAGTATACTAAAGAACAACAAATGTTTTTTTCATTAAATTACATCCTTGTAAGATTTCATTCACTATTAGCGCACATTTGTATTCCAAGGAGGTAAAGTATTGTTTACGATAAACTGTAATGTTTTCCATATGTTCACACATTGCCAAAGAAACATTTCATATGCTTTAAATAATAATTTGAAGCACAGACTTGATAATGCCAAGTGATCCTAATTCCATTTACAGTAATACTGTAACTGTTGCTAGCACAGCCAGATTACTATTTGCTGCCATCTGGAAATAAATCTTATCTTTTCCCTTCCAACTTCCTTGCAGGTTTATAAAATGACATCTGACTAACTGATGCAGTTGAAAAAAAGGGCAATATCTACTTGTTTTAATCAATATAGAAACATGCAAAGGCTTATTTGAAAAGGACCTTCATCCATTTTCTAACATTCTTCTCTCCTGCCTCCTCCCCCTCCCTAAAAAACACAATTGCACAAAGAAAAAAAAAATAGTTTTAAAGTAAATACCCCCCCCCCCCCCAAAGTCCAGGTCCTTAATTCTCATGGGTCACTCTGGGATGCCTTTGCAGGGCATCTACACGCAAGGTCCTGTTCTATTTAACCTATATGTAAGTGATATAACTAAAGGTTTGTTGGGCAAAGTATGTATTTTTGCTGATGACACAAAGGTGTGTAGTAGGGTTGATATCCCCGGAGGTGTCTGTAACATGGAACATGATTTGGCATTGCTGGATGACTGGTCAAAGCAGTGGAGACTTCAGTTCAATATTTCTAAATGTAAAATAATGCTTCTAGGGAAAAAGAATCCCCTTAGAGAGTACAGCATTGGGGGTACAGTGTTAGCCAGCACTACAGAAGAAAAAGATTTGGGGGTGCTTATTTCAGATGATTGCAAAATGAACAAACAGTGTGTCCAGACAGTGAGAAAAGCAAATAGAATTCTGGGATGTATCAGTAGAGGGATCACCAGCAGGAGGAAGGAGGTTCTGATTCCTCTATATAGATCTTTAGTGAGAACTCATTTAGAATACTGTGTCCAGTTCTGGAGACCTAACTTACAAAAAGATATTGATACAATAGAACAAGTTCAGAGACGGGTAACAAAAATGGTGAAAGGTCTGGGGGATAAAACATATCAAGAGCGACTTCAGGAACTTAATATGTACAGTCTGGAGGAAAGAAGGGAAAGGGGAGACATGATTGAAATCTTTAAATACATCAAGGGGGTGAATAAGGTTCAGGAGGTCTGAAACCAAAATCAAGACCATGGGGACATGACCTTAAACTAGCAGGAGAGGAGTTCAAAACTAATCTTAGAAAGTATTATTTTACTGAAAGGGTGGTTGATGGTTGGAATAAAATACCAACAGAGGTTGTGAAACAGTCAACAGTAAATGGCTTCAAACATGCTTGGGATAAGCATAAATCTATAGTCAGACAACAAGGTTAATGGAAAAAAAAAAACAAAAAAAGGGCAGACTCGATTGACTACTCAGTCTTTTTCTGCTATCACTTTTCTATGTTTCTAAGGTCACACAAACCATCTCCTGGGATTTATATGTCACGCATCACAGCAAGTCAGTTTACTGGCAGGGCCCCCTGGGTATCTGCTCATGTGCAGGGGGTCTGATGCATGTTAAGCAATGCCCTGGGGATCTGCCAGGTCCCATAGACGTGTATGTGCAATCGCTGGATCTTAATTCAATATGGTGGCTATGGAGAGGAATGGCATAGGGAGAACTTTCCCTGCAAGCACAAAAACCCTAGACTCCATGGACTAGTAAGTAAGGTTTTCTTACTTACTGTATATACATGGACAAGTTTTAGGACTTAAAAATGTTATTTTTTATAGTAACGGTGGAGTTCCTCTTTATAGATAAACTCCAAGAATTTTTAATGGAAAGGACTGTGGGACATAAGTTTAATGCACTTATTAAATTTTTGGCACCCCAACCTAACACACAGCCCTGTGAAAACACCCTTGTCAGTATATAAGAGTGAAGAAAATGTCACCAGCACACCAAGGATTCCTTGAAAGGGTCCAAAGCTTTATTTTCATGTTCCCATGATAAAGATACAGCAACATTTCGTAGCGATGTAGGGTCCCTTCATCAGGCAGGTGACCTTTTTACCACTTACTAATATATACAGTATATTGCCCTAAAAAGCTTTATGTGGCTGTTTAATAATAATTCATGAATACTTTTGTGGAACAGGAAAAGTGCTTAATAAATATCTGTATTAATTGAAAACAAACTTTTTTTTTTTTTAACAAACTTTATTGTTTGTTTACATAGGTCACATATTTATTTCTGTTGCTCTCTGCAGGGCCCACAGAGGAGGATCTGAAATCAGCACTGCATCTTAGTCCCATGAACCAACCTAGGCTGTGCAGAACCAAGAAGAAGAAAAGGGTTTACATGGCTTGGAAAGTTGCCAAATCCCTTTTTTCCAGTGCATGCTTACGATATTGGTATTTGGTGCAATTTCCTACCTTGTAAAGTATCAATGCCTGTAGGGTTTACAACCATGTTAAAAAATATAAATGCCAATATATTATTAAACCCAGTGATATCTGTCCACAAAGACAAAAAGGAGTGTAGGGTTGACTGAGCTGGTGCATATATAAAACACATAGGGATGGGCTGAATGACAATCTGTTTGGTTCGCACCAGAACTTTCAAACGACGTGAAATCTATGGGACCCGAATGTGAAAAATCAAAAGTGCCCATTTTGAAGGCTTATATGCAAGTAAATGGGCATACATTGGTTATAGGTGTCCAGGTACTGCCCTGGGGGACATGTATCGATGAAAAAATGTTTGTAAAAAATGTCATTTTTTAAATGAGCTGTGATTTATTGATGCTTAAAGTGAAAGTATAAAAATTCCTTTCAATACAGTGCCTGGTGGGGGGGTCCTCTAATTCAACCCGTAAAGTGGCACATATACACAGTGTATAGAAGCTGCTGCAGCAATAATTGCATTTATAAAGCCAAAAAATGACATTTTCCTTGCAAGCTTTCTTTATTTTGTAAGCAACGGATTGGGAAGCCAGTCTGTATGATGAGACCACAATGTAGTGCACTGGGAACAAGATTAGAGATTTTTTGATTAAATTCTGGTGTCTCTTCCACAGACTTGGGATAGAAGTAATGGATGCGGAAAAATTGGGCTTTGGGTGTCATAGGTGCCTTCACACCGTAACCCTATAAGAGGTACTCTTGATGAAAGCAAGAACTGGCCTTGCTGTCAAAAATTGCAATGATATGCACCTGTCAAACAGGTGCAGAAAAATTGGTCTTTGGGTGTCGGTGGCACCTTCAAACCATAACCCTACTGAGGTACTCTTGATGAAAGCAAGAATTGCCTTTGCTGATAAAAATTGTAATGATATGCATCTGTCAAACTGGTGTAGAAAAATTGGTCTTTGGGTGTCAGTGGCTCCTTCACACCTTAACCCTATAGAGGTACTCTTGATGAAATCAAGAATTGGCCTTATTGAAAAAATGTAAATGATATGCACATGTCAAACAGGTGCGGAAAAATTGGTCTTTGTGTGACAACTGTGCCCATGAAACCTACATCAAAAACATTCTTCCAGATGAAATCAACACCCACAACGCTAGGCAGCCTAGAAGTCCTGCAGAGATTCCACATCCCAAAAACACTTAATCAGCGACATTGGCATCAGGGGCTTCTTAGCTGCTGATAATCCAGGACTGATTTCTTTTGATAAAAGTCAGAGAGTCCACGGAGTCTGTGGACAGACGCGTTCTATTTTAGCAACAAAACCTCCAGCAGCACTGAATGCCCATTCAGAAAGCATGCTGGATGCAGTGCAGCCTGGCAGCTCAATTGCATACTGAGCAAGTTCTGGCCAGTGGTCTATTCTCCTGATCCATCTCTTCATCTCTGTTTTTGCCCCTAGATAATCGTCCACCATGTGATGTAGACGCTGCCGATGGGAGGTGAAAGCTGGCAGCCCTGGGCCGGGAGGACTAAAAAATGTAGAAATGCATCACTTAAGCAGCCGCCTTCCCAGCCACTCCTCTCTTGACCAACATAAGCCCCAATACTATGTTTTCCATGACACTGTAACCTACACGAGTCAGGCATTCAATAAACCCCTCTTTGAGGTTACCTCAAGAGATTTCATCTTCTGCACTCTGTGGGTACAGGATGAGTTCTGAGACTTTTTCCTTGTAATGGTGGTCAAGGAGGGTTGCCAACCAATAGTGATCCTTCTCCTTTATGCTACGTATTCTTGGGTCCTTTCACAAGCTTTGAAGCATGTGGGAGCCCATGCACCAAAAACTTGTGGTGGCATGAGAAGCAGACTCCTCGGGGTCACTCAGAATTATAGTATCTGGAACTGCCTCCTCCCAGCCAAGTACTACTCACAAGGGTTTGGGGATGGAAAACCATCTTACTGTTTGACGTATGTCTTCCTCTGCTTCAATGCCTCCAAAACTGCCAGAATCCTCCTACTCCCTCTTCTCTTGTGTGTTCTTTGGTGTAGGAACAATGGTGTCTGCATAAAGTGGGCCTTGAGAGGAAAGGAAGTCCTCTTCTTCCTCCCGCTACTCTGCCTCAAATGCCCTGACCATAATGCCATGCAAAGTCTGCTCCAGCAGGAACACAACAGTGATTGTGTCACTGATGCATGCATTGTCATGGCTCACCACCCTTGTGGCCTCCTCAAATGGTGACAGTACAGTGCATGCATCCTTTATAAGTAGTAATTGACGTGGTTGAAAATGCCTAGCCGGCCTGAGCCTGTTGTTGTGCCATACTCACACAGGTACTCGTTGATGGCCCTCTGCTGCATGTGCAGCCACTGCAGCATTGCCAAATTCGAGTTCCACCTGGTGGACATGTCACAAATCAGGCGGTATATGGGCAGGTGGAATTCACACTGAATTTCCCCCAACCGAGCACTGGCTGTGTAAGACCGCCTGAAATGGCTACAGACTCTTCTGGCCTGCTTTAGCAAGTCTTCCAATCCTGGGTACCTATTTAGGAAATGTTGCACCACTGAATTGAGGACATGTGCCAGGCATGGCACATGTGTCAACTTTCTCTGTCTAAAGGGAGGACAGGAGGTTTGTGTGATTATCACACACCGCCATTCCTGGCTCCAGCTGGCATGGCGTGAACCACCTCTGGGCCCGTCTCTAGAAAGTTGCAAGAATCTCTGCTCCGGTATGGTTCCTGTCCTCTAGACACACCAGCTGAAGCACTGCAAGGCACCTTTTAGCCTGACTCATTGAATAGCCCTTTGAACGCTTAGGGGGTACATGAGATTCATAGCACAACTCAGCAGACAAGGGCATTGAAGAGGAGGAGGAGGAGGGGGTAGAGCTGACAAATCTCACATCATCACCAGCTCTATGGAGACATGGGGGCACAACAAGCTCTGTCCTGCATCCTTCTGAGTTGCAAGCAGAGTTATCCAGTGTTCTGTGAACTAAATATATTGTTGCTGCCCATGCTTGCTGGACCATGTGTCAGCAGTAACATGGACTTTGTGGCTCACTGCCTTGCCCAACGATGCCACAGCATTGCATTCCATGTGATGGTAGAGAGCTGAAATTACCTTACATGAAAAAAATAGTTACTGGGAACCTGCCTTAGTGATACAGCACATTCTGCAATTTCACGGAAGGGGCCACAATTCACCAGATGGAAAGGCAGAAGTTGTAGAGCCAGCAGCTTTGACAAGCTTGCAGTTAGATGCTAGACATGTGGGTGGCAGGGACTGTATTTTATTTCCACTGCAGCAGATGGGGCAGAGATATTTGCCAGCTATAGTCTACAGCTAGTGGTGTGCTGCTGGCAGATGTTCTGCAAGGACCTGGGACACCCTGCGCTATACCATCTTCCCTGTCAGTGGAGGTTGCTGAGAGGCCATGAGGTATAGTGGGGGCAGGCTGATGAAAGTAAGGACAGATTTGTGCCCCTTTTGTGTGGCTTTTAGGTGCTCTTGCCAATTGGCTGAGTGGTGGGAGGTTAAATGCCTTGTCAAGCATGTGGTACCCAAATGGCTGGTGTTTTTGCCACGCTTGATGCACTTGAGACAAAGTTTGCAAATAGCAACAATGCGATTGGCTGCACATGTACTAAAAAAGGCCCAGACACCTGAGCTGTGGGAAATGGACCAGGAGATAATTACTCCACAATGTGATGGAATAGGATGGCTGCTCTTTACTCTTCCACGATGGTTGCATCGTTGGGGTTGTAACTCACCCTCACTTTCCTCCTCTGCTCTATTGGCACCCAAGTCGTGTCAGTGACCTCATCATCATCATCTCCTCCATCCTCATTACCACTGGAGACAACTTGGCAATACACTGTGGCTGGGGGGACATGAATGCCAATTTGTGTACCAGTGTTCTTCTTTCTCTGTAGGCTCATATTTCTGCCCTCCTCAACCTCAGAACCAACATCTGAATCAAGTAATGGCTGTACATCATCAAGGGGCAAGAGGCTGATGCTGTGTTCAAATAACTACTCCAAGCCTGACACTGGGGCTATTGAAGGAATAGCTGTGGACAAGGAGGCAGGTTTAGCCACTCTGGCAGCTGCAGGGGACTGTGCACTGCTCTCTGCTTGGGGGACAGAGGATGAGGAGGACAGTTTAGTAAGCCAGAGAAAAGATATACCTGTGCTTAGATCCCAATAGCTTGTACACGTATTAGAACTATCGGTTGTTAAAGGGGTGTGACCACATGTTAACACTACAAATACTAAATGGACCCTCTGCACACTGCTGCACACTCCCCAGAAAACTATGCGATGGAAAACAGGGTTGTTTAGTAGTGTTGAGCGAACCCGGACTGTAACGTTCGGGTCCGTACCGAACTATCGGGTGTCCGGGGCACGGACCCGGACATTTCAAAAATCGTTCGGGTTCGGTCCGGGGTTCTGCTATTTTACTCCACGTGTTGAGAAGCTGCAGGGCAGCCAATCAACAAGCGTTTCACTGGTTTGCCCTTAGAAGCCATCACAGCCATGCCTACTAATGGCATGGCTGTGATTGGCCAGTGCATCATGTGACCCAGCCTCTTTATAAGCTGGAGTCACAGTGCTGCAGTCACATGCTCCTTGGGTTAGTCTAGGGAAAGGAAGCTGAAAGCGTGAGGGAGAGATTAGAGACATTTTAAGATCTGATCCTGCATCCTGAGATAGATTACTTTACTACTGCTCTCTGTGCTGTTGCTCTGAGGACAGATAGCAGAAATTAGAGATTTTACATACCGCTGCTTTGAGTTGCAGATCAAACTCTGCATAAAACAACGATCGCTACGATCGTGCTCAACGATCAGATTGTTGGACTAATTTGAGATTTCAAATACCGCTGCTTTGAGCTACTCAAACTCTGCATAAAACAACGATTGTCACAATCGTGCTCAACGATCAGATTGTTGGGGGAATTTGAGATTTCAAATACTGCTGCTTAGAGTTGGAGATTGCAGATTAAACTCTGTCTAAAGAAACGATCGTACGTTCGTACACAACGATCAGATTGTGGGATCGTACACAACGATCATATGGTGGGAGTAATTTGAGATTTCACATACTGCTGCTTTGAGTGATCTGACTGCACTAGGTAGAGGCTTCTGCTTAGAGGGACAGATTCGTGTTCCAAAACCATTGCCTACTCCTATAGGGCCAGCTGTTGCTGTAAGTGACACATTGGTGTTCAAAAATCATCCCCTAGTTCTAAAGGGAGAGTTTCCAGCTGTTGCTTAGAGGGACAGATTCTTGTACCAAAACCATTGCCTACTCCTATAGGGCCAGCTGTTGCTGTAAGTGACGCATTATTTTTCAAAAATCATCTCCTAGTTCAAAAGGGAGAGTTCCCAGGTGTTGCTTAGAGGGACAGATTCTTGTTCCAAAACCATTGCCTACTCCTATAGGGCCAGCTGTTGCTGTAAGTGACACATATTGTTCAAAAATCATCTCCTAGTTCTAAAGGGAGAGCTTCCAGCTGTTGGTGTGAGCAGTGCATTTCTTGCACCAAAATAAAAAGTCCAGCTACGTTGGTGTTTTAAAAAAAAAAGGTATTAATTGGTATTAATAAATACTTACATAGGGCTACATAATACATTTGCGGGCCCAATGAGGAGAGCAAATAAGGGACGTGGTCATGGTGCTGCTGCTGATGCTGGTGTTGGTGGTGTTAGTGAACCTCCTGTTGGAAGGAGAGGACGTGGTCGAGGT
>BLSH010364743.1:76376-91025 GCA_018402905.1 Glandirana rugosa | reverse complement strand
CAAGGACCGCCACGACACTCCACTTTCTAAGTATGAGATGATTTTAGAACAGTAATTTGTCCCTCACAGCAGCAGCAGGAACCTCTCCCTATAGCACTATGAGATGATTTTAGAACAGTAAAATGTCCCTCACAGCAGCAGAAGGAACCTCTCCCTATAGCACTATGAGATGATTTTAGAAGAATAATCTGTCCCTCACACCAGCAGCAGGAACCTCTCCCTATAGCACTATGAGATGATTTTAGAACACTAATCTGTCCCTCACAGCAGCAGCAAGAACCTCTCCATATAGCACTATGAGATGATTTTAGAACAATAATCTGTCCCTCACAGCACCATGAAACTGTACCTACTCCAGTATCAGATGGTTTTAGAATGCTAATCTTTCACCTCACAGCACCGCCAGGAACCTGTCTGTAATGCAGGATGAGATAATGTTAGAACAGTAATCTATCCCTCACATCACTAGGAAACTGTACCTAGTCCAGTATCAGGTGGTTTTAGAATGCTAATCTTTCGCCTCACAGCACCGCCAGGAACCTGTCTGTAATGCAGGAAGAGATTATATTAGAACGGTAATCTATCCCTCACAGCACTAAGAAACTGTACCTAGTCCACTATCAGATGGTTTTAGAGCACTAATCTTTCGCCTCAAAGCACCGCCAGGAACCTGTCTGTAATGCAGGATGAGATGATATTAGAATGGTAATCTATCCCTCACAGCAGCAGCAGGAACCTCTCCCTATACCAGCATGAGATGATTTTAGAACACTAATCTGTCCCTCACACCAGAAGCAGGAACCTCTCCCTGTAGCAGTATGAGATGATTTTAGAACAATAATCTGTCCCTCACAGCAGCAGCAGGAACCTCTCCTTATAGCTGTATGAGATGATTTTAGAACAATAATCTGTCCCTCACACCAGCAGCAGGAACCTCTCCCTATAGCAGTATGAGATGATTTTAGAACAGTAATCTGTTCCTCACAGCAGCAGCATTAACCTCTCCCTATAGCACTATGAGATGATTTTAGAACAGTATTCTGTCCCTCACAGCAGCAGCAGGAACCTCTCCCTATAGCACTATGAGATGATTTTAGAAGAATAATCTGTCCCTCACACCAGCAGCAGAAACCTCTCCCTATAGCACTATGAGATGATTTTAGAACACGAATCTGTGCCTCACAGCAGCAGCAGGAACCTCTCCCTATTGCACTGTGAGATGATTTTAGAACAATAATCTGTCCCTCACAGCACCAGGAAACTGTACCTACTCCAGTATCAGATGGTTTTAGAACGCTAATCTTTCATCTCACAGCACCGCTAGGAACCTGTCTGTAATGCAGGATGAGATGATATTAGAACGGTAATCTATCCCTCACAGCACTAGGAAACTGTACCTAGTCCAGTATCAGATGGTTTTAGAATGCTAATCTTTCACCTAACAGCACCGCCAGGAACCTGTCTGTAATGCAGGATGAGATGATATTAGGACAGTAATCTATCCCTCACAGCACTAGGAATCTGTATCTAGTCCACTATCAGATGGTTTTAGAACGCTAATCTTTCCCCTCACAGCACCACCAGGAACCTGTCTGTAATGCAGGATGAGATGATATTAGAACGGTAATCTATCCCTCACAGCGGGGGCAGCATCCTCTACCTACACTAGCCTGAGATCATGTGACACGCGGCACTACGTGACTCCAGCTCATATAGAGGCTTGGTCACATGATGCACTAGCCAATCACAGCCATGCCATAGTAGGCATGCCTGCGATGGCTTATAAGGGCAAACAAGTGAAACACTTGTTGATTGGCTGCCCTGCAGCTATTCAACAGGCACCAAAAATAGTCGGGTCACGTGATGCACTGGCCAATCACAGCCATGCCATTAGTAGGCATGGCTGTGATGGCTTCTAAGGGCAAATGAGTGAAACGCTTGTTGATTGGCTGCCCTGCTATAGAAAAGGCGTGAAAAATACCCAAATACCGAACCCGGACTTTTTTTCAAATGTCCGGGTTCGGGGCACAGACACCCAAAGTCTGGTACGAACCCAAACTTTACAGTCCGGGTTCGCTCAACTCTATTGATAACTAATTTTGCAGATTTTTAGATTTGTGAAGCAAAGTTTCACCTCAGTGATGCAGGATTTCAATTTGAAACCCAGAAATCTCCAACGAAGCAATTTTTCACTATTTGCTTATCTCTAATAGAAAGCCGAAAACAAGTTTTTGGTAAAGATTTTCTCTACCCTAAGCGAATGCAAGTCTCTTTAAAGGTGTTATACACGGAATGCAAGTAGAGTATATCTATCTATGTGTATGGTATAATTCTTGGAATGCAGTTCTGGTTATCTATAGTTTGTATCATCTGAGTATAACCTCGCATTTGCACTATCAAAAAGACAACTTAGATGAATCATGTGGTAATATTCTTATACCTAAATAAAATTTCACACAGTAAAAGTAATAAAAATAGCACTCCTAGTAAAAGTAGTAACTGAACAGATTTTATAGGGTCAATACACACAGATTGCATTATTTTAATAGACTAGTTTGTATTTGAGGTGGCTTAAAGTGTCCAGATATTTTTGCCACATAGTCACAGTCAGGTTCTACCCTCCAGCTTGGTATAAGTATGACCAAGCAATGAACAAGCAACAGTATACTAATGAGATCCTCACTTTGCCCTGAACAGGAATCACATTTGACAGTTTTCTGTACTTCCCTATTCTGAGTGCTGTTATACAGGGAATAGCAGAGGATAACAGTAGGCTGCTATCAAGAGAAATTCAGATACCTTTGCCTGATGTATGTAAAAATATATCTGCTACTAACTTTTTAATTTTTTCATAACTGAAAAAAAAATGTATGCTTATAGATGCCATGAATAAAGGTCTTGTAATGGGTACAGATTGTCCAGCATAAACCTAAATGCCTGAATTAAGATTTCCAAATGTAATTTTAAAACCACGTTTTTCTTACAGTGACAGATAAAAATAATAGTAGGGTGCAAAGCAAAGTGACATACAGTAGATCTTAAATGTCTCAATTTGTACACAATTAAGTATATGACCTCTTATACATATAGGTGAATATTTAAAAACAAAAATAATAATATCAAAAATCTAATGCCCAGCTATTCAAGGGAATTGTAGAATTTGGATGCTTAAAATGTAAGGATCAATTAATGGAGTATGCAAATTATGATTATATGCTAAAACTCTCTTTTGTGGGGCATTGAACATGTGGCAAATTTGGACTTAGATTAGAGTTCATCGAGCTCTTCAGGTCAATGACCCCTTCATGGAATTTTAGATTGCTCATCAACCTCTATATATATATAAAAATGAAAATAATGTAATAAATACTACTTTAAATAATAGTACTATAATTGATAATAGTAATAATAATATTAATATTATAAATACAGCTGACACTTACTCTTGTTATAAGCAGCTTCCATTATTGTGGTTACCATGCTGAATTTGTAGTAAATTAGTGTACTTTAGAGTCTGCAGCATAAATTGATATTGGTGCACTTACTGGCTGTTTAGCAGAGGTTGCGCGGAAAAAGAATTACTGGAAGTCAACCAGTACGTGCAGTCCTTTCCATAAAAGAGGAAGGTGGAAGTTAATGTGCAAATAGCACAAAATGCTCTGGTAAACAAGGCCAGTAACAACACATAACTGACAGAGACATCTTGAGACAGCTCTCACTGGTGGCTGACAATTCAACCCAGGGCCCACTCGTTTGTCGCTAGCCACCATCCCTTCAAGGCTTAGACTGCATTCACACTACAGCGTTTTGAATCGCGGACAGATTTGCCGTGAATCTTCCCATGATTTGACACGTGTGAATGACAAATCACGGGACTTGCATTTGAGATGCCATTCATTTGAACGATTTATCGTGAGACAATCGCAGCAGACCCACACCACGGGTCACATGTTACCCAAAGATAGTTCAGGAGCTACTTAGGGGTGACATGCGTCCCACGATGCAGGTTACTGTGATTGCAGCACGATTTATTGCGTGGCAATCACGGCAGACCTGCACCATGATTTAAGGTGTCATTCAAATGAATGGCATCTCAAATGCGAGCCCCGCGATTTGTCGTTCACACATCGGTGCTGTAAAATCGTGGGCAGATTCGCGGCAAATCTGCCTGCAATTCAAAATGCTGTAGTGTGTATGCAGCATAAGAACTAGCATGGAACTTTACAGAGACTGTAAAAGATTAACTGACCCCAATAGATCATAAATCATTTATCAATTACTTATTGACCTCCCAACATTTACTGACCCCTTTTCGACCACAATCCATTTTATTGACCCTTTGAATAGTCCCATCAACCCTTAGAGGTCAATACTGACCACTTTGAGGAACCCTGACTTGAATAAAGGTCTGAAATCAAGTGTCAATTTTTGTGTGGAGAATCAGTAATACAATGAGTAGCTCTTTGAACAAGCAAACTATTTAAAAGTTATTTGGGGCTGCTAATGTAGCAACTGGAAGTGATTATTCCAAATGAAGTATAGGTAATAAAAATGTTGAACCAACAATAAAGAAAATGTTTTTGGACAAAACTGATGAATTTAGCCTGAAATGCTGCTTAATAATTATGTTGGATCCTCTGAAAGGTGTCTAGCAACAAAAAGATGACAAAGGGCTCATTCACACTACCAGTGCTGTCTGAAGAGTGATCTGCGTTCAGACCACTCTTCAGAGAGCATTTGACAGGCAGTGGGGATGCATTTTATTGGCTCCTTACTGCCTATTTTAACCGCTTGATTCCAGCAACAGCATGCCGCAACCGTGTGCTTTGCATGCAGTTTTGGGGCACTTGCAGAGCATCCCTATTCATTTGAATAGATTGCATTGATAGGCTCAGCAACCACTGAAAGTGGCAGGGGGGTATAATGCTTTAATGATGCTGCGGCAGCAAAACAAAGCTAAGCATTGTGGTATGGTATATCCTGGTGCTAATTGAATGGTCATACGGAAAGTGTATACAAAGTAATGTTGGTGTCACCACAAATATAACCAACCCAAAGAAGAAAAAAAGAAATATGGAAGAAGAACCTGACTAGAAGCTCCTTGATCATGAATGATGATCAGGATGAGGAGCCCCATTGGGAACTCATTTTAAAGGGTTTCATGAAGCATAATGGAAGGGACTAAAATTGTGTGGAATGTATCAGCATTACCTACTGGAAAGAAAAGGGGACAGGGATAAACTGCTCCTTCAAAAGGAAGCCAAATGGACATTAATATTGAACACATTATCCCCCAAAGTTTAAATAAAGAACTTCACTGCAAACTTTTTTTGTGAATTTTGGTGGAATCACATTAACAGATTCCACACCGCGCATAGTATATTTACTGCGGCAGTGTGGATGCTTCTAGCGAATCGCCGTAAATAAGGGGTCTGCCATGCTCCTGAGGAGTGTGCCCGCGGCTCGGGTGGACCCAATGTCCGCTGGCAAGCCGCGATGAGCGGCCACAGCTAAAAAACGGGGAACCGCCGATGTAAACACGGCGGTTCCCCACTCTGTCAGTGGGTACATAGGAGATCTACTGATCCCTGTCACTGAGAACAGTTAGATCTCTTATGCCCATGGTAGCCCAGCCCCCCCCCCCACAGTTAGAACACACCCAGGGAACACAGTTAACCTCTAGATCTCCCCCTGCAGGTTAACCCCTTCACTGCCAGTGACATTTATACAGTAATCAGTGGACATTTAAATTTCTGATCGCCGTATAAATGTCATTGGTCCCAAAAAAGCGTCAAAATGGTCAGACATGTCCGCTGCAATATCGCAGTGCCGCTAAAAATCGCAGATCACCATCATTACTAGTAAAAAATAAAAACCCCAGAAATTAATTCTCATCATCCGTAAACGCGGCCACTTTTGCGCAAACCAATCAATAAACGGCGATTGCGATTTTTTATTTACCAAAAATAGGAAGGATATAAATCGACCAAAACCGATGAAAAAAAAAAAGTTTTTTTATATATTTTTTTTGGATTTGTATTTTAGCAAAAAGTAAGAAAAACAGGTTTTTTTTGCAAAATTGTCGCTCTTCTTTTGTTTATAGCGGTGATCAGAAATGACGCAAAGGCGATCAAATACGACCAAAAGAAAGCTCTATTTGTGGGGAAAAAAGGACGCAAATTTAGTTTGGGTGCAAGGTCGCACGACCGCGCAATGGCGAATAGCAAAAAAGTGCTCTGGTCCTAAAGTGGGAAATCCTTCCGGGGCTGAAGTGGTTAAGGTTTCAATAATTTGATCTGGTTATCATTTATCATATCATTTTTGGTTTAACCCTCTGTGGTCCCAGCAGAATATAGATGTGGATCCCAGCACAGCAGTGTATGTATGTAGTTATTATTTAGTTTATTAGGGATAGCTGCTTGCTTCTTATTGCTTCGCTTAGATCAATGGTTCTCAACTAGGGTCCTCAGGACCCACCAACAGGCCAGAGTATAAGTATTACCTTGGAGAGATGCAGACTAGAATACTGCAATCACTGAGCAGCAAACAATATCACCTGTGATAAATTTCAGTTATCCTGCAAACCTGGCCTGTTAGTGGGTCCCAAGGACCGGAGTTGAGAACCACTGGCTTAGATTTTGTCTGTCATTCTAAGTGGGTGGGTAATAATGTGAGCAAGACAATGCACAACAGGTCCCACAGTGGCAGCTTTTCCACTATGTTCTGAGAAAGTCCTGCGTAACAGGGCCAAAATGTGTTGATATCACAGGACATGCTTCCTCAAGCTCATGCTATCCTCCATGGGCTGGAGTACACGCCAGCCTGTTTTGGCAATGTGTTCAGTGACCATCACTACTATACACGGGATTATGCAACCTTACTATATTAAGTGCATGGATGCACTTTATATCAGAATCTGGATTGGATCTGGATTGGATGAGATGTATATGTGCTACTGAGCATTGAGACTGTGTTGCTCATGGACTATTACATGTGGACAGCCCAGTCATCATGCTGATAGATTGCTACTAGACACTATGTAATAGTGTGGGAGTCCCGTTCTGCATTAAGCATTGACTGGTGACATTTTCTGAAGTGAAGCAGGATCTTAACAGAGGAAAAGCAGGGTACCTACAATATTACATATTTCCTTTATTATTTCTGTAGGACTGGTCTGGTATGTATCGCTGTTTTCGGTACATATACCTTGTTGTCTCTGCTGGCTTCTTCTGGCATGGTATGCGGTTATTTTTTTATTGGTATTTGAGACTTAGGTTAGGGTGGGAGAAATGGGACTGGGGTAGGGAGGCGGTTTTGCCACTCTGGCTTACTTTTCAGACTTTTGATGTGGTGATTTTTTTTTTTACCAGTAATTGAATACATTCATGATCCAGTAGCTTCCTGCTGTCGTCTTCTTCCATATTCCTTTTTTATTTATTTGGGTATCCTTGAATGTCACTAGTGACATTTCACTAAATTTCTCTGAAAATAATTGTTCCCCTATCTAGTTTTACACTGCCTGTCCCTTAAAGAGAACCTGTCAGGAAAAAATTATGCTAGTTGACAATTGACTTGGCATCCTTCTCCTTGCATCATTACTTGGTGTCTGTGAGCTGAAACAAGTAAGCAGGTAAGCAGTAAGCAGGTCATCTGCACTGACATCCACTTCCTTCATGCCTGTTTGGATCATTGTCTATGAAGTGCAGAAAGACAAATGGTGACAGTCCTGAACTTTGCACCTTCGGAAACAGTGGCAGGTAGAATAATTCTATCCTGATAGGTTTTCTTTATATAAACAAAGTGTAGAGATGTGTTCCCTAGAAACCTTGTTTTGAGGTGATAGATGTTTTTCAATGCTTCTTCAAGCTTATCTGTGGCCTTAAAGTTTTTCTTTTGTACAGTTTGCTGTGTTAGGAGTGCAACATGGACTAATGCTGTATATTTAACAGCTTCTAGGAGTTTTATCCCAGTGGACTGAGTCAGGTTTCATTGTTAAATGTATGAAGCTGTCTTCTGGAAAGGTTTGTGCCTGAGCCTTAGGGCTAGAGTCTGAATCCTAAGTGGAGATAGGCCAAACAACCTCCTGTTAGGTTTGCGGCAGAACTTTCAAACATCACAAACGTACAGAAGACTGGACCAAGCATGTGAGCGTTTGGACCATGTGACTGTTCGTGCAGACCGGAGATCTGGAGATGGCAGCACACAGGATACACACTCGGGACCAGTAAAGTATATGCTGATGCTGTTTTAAAGATGTAACTAATGTAAGCACATTAATAAAGTCTGTTGCTAAGTGGTTTTACACTATGAGAGGCTTCTTTGTGCTTTTATGTTTCGATCGCATCTGAGACTCTTGCTGGGATATTGCTGCATTGATCTATCTATGGAGGCATGACGCTAGATGTTGCGAGCAGATGATTGATGGGATTACATGCTTGAATTTACTGGCATCTGGTAAGCCTCTCTCCTCTTCTCCCTCCTTTTTGACTGGCACTTTTGGTGAAGGATATATCACTTTGAGTGGAAAACACTTGCCCTGTTTGATAAGCACTGGATGTTGGATCTATGACACATTATTGGCACCTTTTGGACTTTATTTTATATCATTTCATCTTTATGACACTGTTTTGATTTATTACACTTTTTTGTTTTTTATATTTTTGAGCGCTACTGTGAATATGTGACACTACACACATTTTTTCAACTGTTGGACTATGAATTTTTATATAGTGCCTGGGGGGTCCCCTTAAGCCACGCTGCAACGGTCGTATGATTGCACGTTCAACTTTGTCCAAAATCAGCTGTTGCCGACTGTGTCTAGCATACTGATGTGAACTAAGCGATCGTCCAACCAAGATGAATGTAGTGACGTGCTACGAGCTTATAAAGAGGAAGTTCAGGTGAATGTGATTTGTGAATTGTGAACACCGGTTACAAGACCGAAAACTTCCTGGAATCTTAACATGTGTGTTTTGCACTTACAACTTTGTTGGGCCAACTTCTGTACACACGAGTCAACAGTTGTACAATGGCTTGTTGGCCAACAAAAATTTTCTAGTTTGCTCAGCCAACTTCTGTTGTACGACTGCTGAACATCGGCTGTTGTAATCGCATGTACTAATGGTCGGATTATCGTACAACAAGCTGTCGTATGACCGTTGTTGTACGACCGTTGCATCGTGTGTACAGGCCTTAAGTGTGCCTGTAAAGTGGTACATCTGTACCGTGTATAGAACCTGCTGCAGTAAAATTGACATTCATAAAGCCAAAAAAATTACATTTTACATTCAAACTTTCTTCATTTTATAAACAACGGCTTGGGGCGCCAGTCTGTATGATGAGGCCACAATTTAGTGCATTTGGAACAAGATTAGAGATTTTTAGGATAAATTCTGGTGTCTCTTTCACAGACTTTGGGTAGAAGTAACAAAAGCACAAAAATTGGGCTTTGGGTGTTGGTGGTGCCTTCACATCATGACCCTATAGAGGTACACTTTATGAAAGAAAGAATTGGCCTTGGTGTCAAAAATTGCAATGATATGCACCTGTCAAACAGGTGCAGAAAAATTGGTCTTTGGATGTCAGTCGTGCCTTCACACAGTAACCTTATTGAGGTACTCTTGATGAAAGCAAGAATTGGCCTTGCTGTCAAATATTACAATTATATGCACCTGTCAAACAGGTGTGGAAAAATTGGTCCTTGGGTGTTAATTGTGCCCATGAAACCTACACCCAAAAATTTCTTCCAGAGGAAATCAACACCTACAAAGCAGCCTAGACAGTCTTTCAGAGATTTGAGATCCAGAAAGCACTTACTCAGCAACATTGGCACCAAGGGCTTGATAGCTGCTGCTAATCCAGGACTTATTCTTTTTGATAAATATCAGCCAGTCCACTGAGTCTGTGGACAGATGCACTCTTTTATCTGTCACAAAACCTCCAAGAGCACTGAATTCACATTCAAAAACTGGATGAAGGGCAGCCCAATAGCTCTGTTGTATACTGGGCAAGTTCTGGCCAGTGGTCTATTCTCATGACCCAGTAACCCAGTGGATCATCAGCTGGAAAGCTCTCCATATCTGTTTTTTCCCCCTAGATAATCTCTCGTCATATGATGCAGACAACAATTTTTTTGCTAAAACAAATCGCATTAGGTGTATATTGATTGGGTTGCACACAAGTTATCGCGTTTACAAACTATGAGAATAGGTTTAGGGAATTTTTATTATTATATTTTTTTACTAGTCATGGTGGTGATCTGTGATTTTTAGCTGGACTGTGATATTGCAGCAGACAGATTGGACACCTTTTTTTTTGGGACCACTGGCATTTATACAGCAATCAGAGCTAAAAATAGCCACTGATTACTGTATAAATGCCATTGGCAGTGAAGGGGTTAACACTAGGGGGCCATCAAGGGGTTAAGTGTTCCCTAGGTAGGTGTTTCTAACTGTGGGGGGACTGCAGTGACTGGGGGTGGAGAGAGAAAGCTGCTCCTGATCTCTGGGAACAGCAGATCTCTCTCCACTTCCCTGTCAGAATGGAGATCCGTTTGTTTACATGAACAGATCCCCATTCTGACCCTGTGAGGAGCGATTGTGGGTAGCTGGCGGACATCTACGTGTGCATGCCCCCTACAGTCTCTTAAAACACCGCCGTACATCTACGGTGATTGGCGCAATAGACCCGACCTGCGGCTGTCAAACAACGGGTTGATAAGTGGTGAAGGTGTCCTCAAAAGATTTCATCTTCTGCTCCCTCTGTGGGGATGGTTCAGAGACTTTCCCCTTGTAATGGTGGTCAAGAAGGGTTGCTAAACGATAGTGATTCTTCTCTTTGATGCCATGTATTTTAAGGTCCTCTCGCAGGCTTTGAAGAATGAGGGAGCCTATGCACCCCAAGTTTGCAGAGGCATGAGAAGCAGACTCCTCGGTGTCACTGGGGATTACAGTATCTGGAACTGCTTCCTTCCAGGCACGTACTACTCCCAAGGGTTTTGGGGATAGAAAACCATCTGTTAATGGCTGATGTATGTCTTGCTCTGCTTCAATCCCTCCGAAACTGCCAGAATATTCCTCCTCCCTTCTCCTCTTATGTGTTCTGTGGCATGACAAGAATGATGTCTGCATAAAGCAGGCCTTGAGAGGAAAGGAAGTCCTCCTCTTCCTCCCACTGCTCTGCCTCGAGTGCCCTGTCCTTAATGCCACGCAGAGTCTGCTCCAGCAGGAACAAAACAGGGATTGGGTCACTGATGCATGCATTGTCATTGCTCACCATTCTTGTGGCCTCCTCAAATGGTGACAGAACAGTGCATGCATCATTTATCAGCAGCCATTGGCGTGGGAAAAAAAGGAGAGCCAGCCTGAGCCAATTGTTGTGACATACTGACAGAGGTACTCATTGATGGCCCTCTGCTGCATCATTGCCACTATGTGCACTAATGTACTAAAATATACTGCATTAATTGTGCAGTAACACACTGAAATATATTGCATTAAACATGCAGTAACATGCTGAAATATACTGTGTTAAACATGGACTAATGCACTGAAATATATTCTGCATTAAACGTGTACTAACACACTGAATGATACTACATTAAATGTGCAGTAATGCACTGAAATGTATTGTGTTAATCGTGCACTAATGCACTGAAGTATACTGTGTTAAACGTGCACTAACACACTAAAATATACTGTATTAGTACAGAAAATGTATTGGAAAGGGAATGTGATGGTGCCAACAAAATATTTAAGACAAAATATATATAAAAAATAGAAAATTTGATTATTGGAGTACATGAAAATTCAGGGAGGGTATCATAGTTATCTCTTACCATGATAACAACACATATAACATTACCACAAAAAAACATCTGAATACAGGAGAACTGTAAAGATAAATGATGGTCACACTACACTCACACTACACTCACACTACACTCACACTGACTGAACTATCCCTAGATTCACACTAATATAAAGATGAATGGTGGTCACTCACTGATGTAAAGATACTCATCTTCATACATACACTCGCATTGACTTAACTATTCCTAGATTCACACTAAACTGATATTCTACACTGACAATAGAATCACAATAGCACACTATAGCACACTAACTGTCTAGTAGCACTGAACAGAGCCTTGTTCTATCTCTCTCCACACAGATATTGCACTAAAAATGGCCACTATTGAAAGAATACTGTTATAGTGTGAGGTGGGACTAAGAGCAATGAGCCATGATTGGATAGAGTCATCATGACAGTGTCCAATCATGGCTCTGACAGTGCTCTGTGCGGGCGGGCTGAACAAACAGTTGAACGCCCCGATAATTCGGTTGTTCAGCAAATGGGCGAACAGCTAGTGTTCAGCCCAAACTCATGCTCAGGCTCAACCGTTCGCCCATCCCTAGTGTTCAATTTCTTGCTTTCTTTTTGCAACGGTGTTTGGCACAAGCTGTGGGAATGGACAAAGTTGCACACTACCTGGAAGATTTTTCCTGATTTGATGAGGGGCCAAATGCAAAATCCTTTTGGGAATTAGTGCTTAGGAATGGACGAACGGTTCGGCCCGAGCATACATTCGGGTCGAACTTCTGTTGTTTGCCCGACCCCTGAATTTAGAACTTTATGGGGTGTTCAGCATGACTTCGGTGCCGCCTAACACCCCATAATGGATTCTCTGTAAACGGCGCTTTCAGCTCCTCCTCCATGGGTGGGCTGCTGCCGTTTGCGCTCACTTTGTTTTGACACTTCACTATTTAGAGTGAAGGGTGGGGCCACCCTGTGACATGCAGGTGACCCCGCCCCTTCTGACGTCATGTGCCATCAGAGGGGCGGGTCACTCAATTACATCACCGGGTTTCCCCTCCCTTCACTATAAATAAACTGTCAAAACAAACGGAACTCAGTCATTTTTATTGTTTCACTTTAAGCATTATTAAAATCACTGCTCCTGAAAAAACAATCAATTTCAATTTTCTTTTGCATTGATACATGTCACCTAGGGCAGGAGCCGGGTCCCCATACACTTTGTATGGCAATAACTTGCATATAAGCCTTTAAAATGAGCACTTTTGATTTCTCATGTTCGGGTCCCATAGACTCTAACGGTGTTCAAATTTTTTGTCTGTTCGCATGTTCTAGTGCGAACCTAGCCGGAGGGGTGTTCGGCCCATCCCTAATAGTGCTGTTGGTGATTGAGCACCTTGGAGTTGACACCTTAGAAAGCAACACCTCCAATCACCTGCCACGTACAAAGACGTTGAAATATACTCAAGAGAGGGTATGTGAAGATTACCTGAAGAGAAAGTGTCTGATTTGAAAACCGAAGGAGAGAGGTCACAGGTGCTAATAAGGTATTGCTGAAAGAGATGCAAAGCCTGTTGGGATCACTCAACTTTGCAGTTAGGGTAATACCTATCGGGAGGGTTGTTAGATGCTGGCTTGAAACATGAAGGTAGTTACTAAGAAGAATCCCAAGATCAGGGTGAGGAGGCAGATGAAGGAGGACTTATGACTCCGGGAGAAGCTATTGAGGCATTTTAATAGCATGGCAGTGTGGAGCAAGGAAACCAGTTTGAATTTGAATCTGAAGCTATTCACTGACGTGGCCAGGAGTTTTAGTTTTGGGGCCTTCTCCTATGGAAAATGTTGCGGGGGCATGGCCCAGCTCATGGGAGGACCCAGGTCAACCTAGCTTTGCCGAAACTGTTCCCTATTGTGGTGGAAGTTGAGTTGTGGAAGGAAAAGCTGCAAGACAAAAAGGTGGGTTGGACAACATGAGTGTTGTACATGCAATTAGCAATTTGTCACTAAGATCACAAGAGTTGGTGAGGATGCTGAGGTGCCTGGAACTGAGATAAATGCATATGAAGACTTCACTCAAAGATTAACATGTCCCTGGGATTAATAATTGTATAGTGGATGAATTGACAAGGTGTAGATAGGATGTATATTACAGGCTAGCCCCATTACTGACAATCAGAGAATAACATTCCTGGAATATGTTTGGCAGCTCATGAGTCCATCCTAAATGACATGATCATGCAGTTAATGGTGGATTGGTTAAAGTGGTTCAGGTTTTGAGGCACCCTAGTAAGCAAATTGGCAATAAGTACACTATGGCTTTATACCTGGACCCTCAAGATAATTGGGGAATCAAAAGGTAGAGTGATGGAATTGGGGGTTGTTTTATCTTTTTTTTGGCTGGTGAGTATGATCCTTCAAGGTGCTTTGCAGTTAGGAAGATGATAAGACAGTGACCTAGAGCACAGCCAAAACCAAAGAGGATAAGGGACCCTATAGGGAAGAAGAGGATAGCATTTGCACTGCATGCACTGCAACAAGTCTGTAGGAGCCATGAGGCAGTTTTATTTGAAAATGCATTCTTAATGGCTTTCAGCATTTAGGAACTGGTGGCCCACAACAAACAATTCTTCAAATGTATTCATATAAAATATGTCAGGTCTGAGAATGTAGGCCTTTTACAGGATAGCTTAAAGTTGGTCACTGGGGACAAAAAGAAGGCAAATATATTAATACGTTACGGGGGGGGGGGGGGGGGGGGGGGGGGGGGGGGGGGGGGGGGGGGGGGGGGGGGGGGGGGGGGGGGGGGGGGGGGGGGGGGGGGGGGGGGGGGGGGGG
>BLSH010364743.1:64959-76366 GCA_018402905.1 Glandirana rugosa | reverse complement strand
CAACAACTGATGTTCATATTACTATCCGTATAACAGATCCATATCCTCCGACCACAACCCCCCCCCCCTTTCTACCTCCCCCCCTCACCTGCCTACTTCATGCAATACTCCCCAAATCTGATAATAAAGACCTATAGCGGGTATGTGTGCGGCTCACACATACACACACTGGAACAGAAACCTACCCCTATTAAGCGTCACCACTATGCCATTATCATCAGTGGTACACCAAGAACTTGGTAAGACATACGCAAACAAGAAGCAACTTTGTGACGAACATCAGCCTGCAACACCCCACAACTTACTTCTATCATAATTTATACTAACAGGCTGTCATTAAGCTCAGAATATATTAAAGCCAGCCTCCTATACCTAGACAATATGCCTATCATTATACTTGTAGTCAACAACTGTGATATACCTTGTCTGATAATAAGTAAGATTAGATCCGTAGTCAAGAAATCAAGCCTGGTGAAAATAGGTAGCAGTTCATCCCCCTACTAAGATACCGTTGCACAAGGGGGGGCTTAATGGCATTGACCACAGTTCATGATATGTGATAGAAACTATCAAGTATATAGTTACGTGATCCACGTCTTCTACCATCCACACCGAGGGGTATTTTCCTCCCAAACTCTCCACAGTAGGCTAAGTACGCAGCCGTCCCTGTCCTCCGGCTGATGGGATCCTGTTGCTGTCGCAAGGCTGATTGGACTTTGTGATCCAGTGATACTGTGGCACTTGTTGTGGCATTCCATCTAACTTATCTCCATGACAGTGGACACATACTCTCTATCTTATATTCCACTAGCCACTCTGTGTATCCACTCCTAAGGAGGATCCATCCTCCCACCCCTGATTGGCTTATCTCCAACACTACCATTCATTGCTTAACCTATACTTGGACATTGAGGATACATTAGTCCTTGGGCGATGTGTTTATTTATCACCCCCTTGGGGGGGACCCACCTAGTGTACCTAGCCCTTCCCATATATCCTTGTGATGCATGGGATTGACTTTTTGGTATCCTACACATGGTCTCGGTTGATTGCAGCTTATATGCTTGGTGTGAGTGGGGGGTGCGCATGACATATGTATAACCAATATTTTAATTGACAACGTTGTCAAGTTGGTGATGGGAGGGTGGTGTCTGGTATTTTTTCATTTGATTTGGTTACTATTTTTGTTCCAATTTGCTTAATTTTCAATAAAGTAATTTTTAATGATTGTTGTATTTTCTACTGTGTGTGCTTTATGTCCCTGTGGCTCCCATAGCGGCTCTCTGAACACTTTTGCTTCTAGTGTTCATATTGTTTATGCAGCTTTGCTAGCCACTGAGCCCCACTCTATATTAGATTTGAGTGAATGGACTAGCCCATGGGGTGTGCCTCCTCTCTTTTGGCCCACCACATAAATGTATATGCCACAAATCTCAATGTTTATTTTCTAGTTTCATAAGCTTTGTAGTACGTTGTAGAATAAGGTCCTTACAGGGTGTCTCCAATTAGCAAGCAGACCTTAATGCACTGCTTGAATGAACAACTATGTGACAAATGAGGTATTATTTTGATAATTGTAGAGTTATGTACTTGGGAGTTAAAACATGCATGCATCATACTGTCTAGGCGGAGTACAATGGAAGAGAAGGATCTGGATGTTCTGGTAAATCATAGAACACAATATAGGCCCCTGTACAAAGCATTAGTAAGACTTCACCCGGAACATATTTGGGTTTGAGTTTTGCAGGAGGACCTTAGATATGAGGAACTATTACACTCCAAAAATTCTGCTCTTAAACAAACTGGATATATCACCTACCCAAATGTTCAGAAGCATCAGTGCAGATGTTCAAACAAATACAAAAAAAGGAAAAGACACGTGCAGACTGCAGCCTTGCACACAGAGGCCGCTCCTCCGAACCGCGAGCGAGGAGCCCCGAAGACTTCACCGGTCAGTGGTGCCTCATCAGGAGCATCCACTCCTACCACCAGGAGTCTGGAAAAGATGAGACCTAGGAGGGCTTCCCCGGGAAGAATCCAGTAAGACCCCACCATGGAGGTGAGCGTACCGCAGGCCGATACGAGGCCACCAACGAACAATGCCTTTGCAGATATAACCACTACAGGACAAGCAGTGTCCGACACGGTTTTAAAAGATATGCTTGTGACACTCAAAACATCCCTACACCAAGACATGTTAAGCACAGTTAAACAATGCCAGGAAGAAGTATGCAAGCTTGCAGACAGGGTTGACTATATGGAGAGGGCAATGGGGGACTACTCTAGTGCCTATAACAATATGGTGGACGCGCACCGCGCACATGGAGAGGAAATCTTGTGGATCAAGGACAAGCTGGCCGATTTAGAAGATCGGTCCAGAAGAAACAATCTAAAAATCAGGGGTGTCCCGGAGTCAGTCACATCGGTGCAACTCCCCCAATATGTCCAAACTATGTTTGCATCCCTAGCACCCACCCTCTCAGCACTAGACCTCATAGTAGACAGAGTGCACAGGGTACCTAAACCTTCGTTCCTACCAGAAGAAACTCCTAGAGACATTGCACTGAGACTGCATTTTTATAGAGCAAAAGAAATTCTACTGCAAAGTTTCAGGGACCCTAATCAACGCCCAGCATTGTACGCATCGTTGCAGATCTTGCCCGATCTCTCCAGGCACACTCTACAACGCAGAAGAAATCTAGCCACCGTCAAAAGGTGTTGCGAAACCACCGCATTCCACACAAGTGGAAATACCCTGCAACTTTAATAATAACCCGTAATGGCACTGACAGAGCAGTAACATCCCTAGAAGAAGACATTGCAGCCCTGACACATTGGGGCATCCTCCCAGAGTCACACTCGGACCTCCCACTAGCCTCCTTACATGCAAACAGAATGGCAGGTGGTGTCCCGCAAACGCTCCTCTAAAAAGGGCGCACCCAAAGAAGCTAACTGCCCGACACCACCTGCCACCGCACAGTCCCCTGAAATGGTCACTTGAGGATGCTATCCTAATCCCCTCTGCTTTACTAGAATATGGCAACATATTCATGGATCTGGGAACAGATCCTAATCCTAAACTGGTCGCTTTGTTTCATTTGGTACTTGTACTGTTTTCTCTCGTTTGTTTTTTCTATTTTTTTTTTTTATGGTATACAGCTATAATGAAGAACCCGTTAGAGAACTGGTCCAAAACAAGGATGGAAGTCACCACCGCCTGGTTTAAAAGCATAGACTTGGGAATACCTTTCAACACTCCCCCTCATACACAAAAGAAGAGCCCGGAATCACCATGCATCGAATGCAGTAAGTGTGCACCATTCACCCGCACTCCCTCACCAACATACAATGACTATTAAGTGTATGTCTCTCAATGCCAAAGGGTTAAACCACCCGGCCAAACGGTATACCATGTGGAAGGAGGCCTTGAGGAACCAAATAGACATTCTCTGTGTCCAAGAGATGCACTTCTGTTCCACCAAGATGCCCAAATGCTCCCACAAACAGTTCCCGCACGTGTTCCTTTCGAACAACCCAGACAAGAAAACCAGAGGGGTACTCATGGCGATCAGAGACACTGTCTCATATTACCTCAAAGACTCATACATAGACGACGGAGGATGCTTCATCATTCTATATTGTGACATAAACTCCAAACCTTACACTTTAGTAGGGATTTATGCTCCCAAATCGCATCAAATTAGATTCTTGAAGAGACTGATAAAACGCGCAGCCGAAAGGAAGTACGGTAACTTACTGATATGTGGGGACTTTAACTTGGTAACAGACCCACAGCTTGACATCTCTGCAAATACTCCTAAACATAGGCCTTCACTGGGGAACCTTTTGCAAGCCGAGGAGTTGTACGATGTCTGGAGGTGCCAACACGCCAACGAGAAAGACTTCACCTTCTTTTCCTCCAGGCACCGTACATACTCCCGGATAGATATGTTTATCACAGATAAATGGTTATTGCAAAATATCTTGGAATCATCTGTCCATGACATAACGTGGTCAGATCATGCCGCAGTGACTATATCTATAATGGACAAGGGTGCCGCACGAACAACCCCCATCTGGCGTTGCAACACTAAAATGCTCCAAGACCCTGAAATTTCCAAAATAATTTCCCAGCATATCAAAGAATTTTTTGAAAAAAACACAGACTCGGTAAACAACACATATACCTTGTGGAATGCCCACAAGGCATATTTAAGAGGGATTCTAATTCAACAAGGGGCTAAACTAAAAAGAAGATATGACTTTCTCCTAAATAAATTACTAACCAATAGAGTTGAGCGAACACCTGGATGTTGTGCGGGTCCGAACGAACTTTGCCAGAACGTTATCCCGGACCCCGAACCCCATTGAAGTCAATGGGGACCTGAACTTTTAGGCACAAAAATGGCTGTAACAAAGTCCTGGCAAGTGCTAGAGGGCTGCAAAAGGAAGTAAAATGGGGGTAAGAGTAGGGCAAGTGATCTACAAAAAAATGGGGATAGGGAAAATAAATTTAAATCAAATAAAAAAAATGGGAAGGGGGGTGGATGTGGAGTAGGAGCCTAGAGGTTGACTAGGCCGTGACCATGACAGTGTAGGTAGAAGTGGCGGTGGTCGAGGAGGAGGAGGAGGTAGCCAACACTGTTTTTTTTTTGTTTGTTTATAATTGGGGTAGCCCCCAAAATATTGAGGCCTATTCAAAAAAACAAGTATACGAATGGCTGTGTGAGTCCGGTCTAAATGTTTATTCTGCACAAGGTACAGACAAGTCTTGTGGGATCCATGCCTGGTTCATTTTAATAAAGGTTAGCTTGTCCACGTTGGCTGTGAACAGGCGGCTGCGCTTGTCTGTGATAACGCCCCCTGCCGTGCTAAACACACGTTCAGACAATACACTGGCTGCAGGGCAGGCCAGCACCTCCAAGGCATAAAGGGCAAGCTCAGGCCATGTGGCCAATTTGGAGACTCAGAAGTTGAATGGGGCAGACCCATCAGTCAGTACGAGTAGGCGTGTACACACATACTCACACCATGTTGCTGAAATGCTGCCTCCTGCTAAGACGTTGTCTAACGGCTGGTGGTGCTGTTTGTTGTGGCGGGCTGCTGACAAAGCTTTGCCACATTTCTGCCATGCTAACCCTGCCTTCTGAGGTGCTGGCGGTGGCACAGCTGCATTGGTGGCCTCTTCCTCCTCCTCCTCTGCCTTTGCCTTGTGCTTCCACTGAGCCCCCGGTGTCATTTGGGAATGCTCTCAGCAGCCAGTGTGCGCTTGTAGTCGCGCATCTTCCTCTCACGCTCCAGTGAGGGGATTAAGGACGGCACATTGTCCTTGTAACGGGGATCCAGCAGGGTGGCCACCCAGTAATCAGAAGAAGTTATAATGTGAGCAACTCGGCTGTCGTTGCGCAGGCACTGCAGCATGTAGTCGGCCATGTGTGCCAGGCTGCCCAGATGCAAAGACAAGCTGTCCTCTGTGGGAGGTATATCATCTGTGTCCTCTGTATCCCCCCAGCCACGCTCCAGTGATGCCCACGAGCTGCATTGGGTGCCACCCTGCTGCGATTCCTCCTCCTCCTCCTCCTCATCTTCCTTGTCCTCCTCGTCCTCCAGAACTGTGCCCTGGCTTGAATATTTTTGACCTGGCCTATGCTGGTGCAGGAACCCACGCTCTGAGCCACTTGTGAATGACTGGCCTGATAACCGTGGATATGACCCCTCTTCCTCTTCCTCCTCCTCATCCTCTTGTGCCACATCCTCTTCCATCATGGCCCAAAGTGTTTTTTCAAGGAGACATAGAAGTGGGATAGTAATGCTGAGAACAGCGTCATCGGCACTGGCCATATTGGTGGAGTACTCAAAACACCGCAATACGCTACACAGGTCTCGCATGGAGGCCCACTCCTTGGTGGTGAAGTGTTGCTGTTCCGCAGAGCGACTGACCCATGCATGCTGCAGCTGAAACTTCATTATTGCCTGCTGCTGCTCGCACAGTCTCTCCAGCATGTGCAAGGTGGAGTTCCACCTTGTGGGCACGTCGCATATGAGGCGGTGAGTGGGAAGGCCGAAGCAGGCGAGCAGCAGCAGGGTGAGAACGCCGAAAGTGTGCACAGATGGCCCGCACTTTATGCAGCAGCTCTGACATATCCGGGTAGTTTTTTAGAAAATTCTGTACCACGAAATTCAGCACATGCGCCAGGCAAGGGATGTGCGTCAAACCGGCTCGGCCCAGAGCCGCTACGAGATTTCGGCCATTGTCGCACACCACCAGGCCGGGTTTGAGACTCAGTGGCAACAACCACTCATTGGTCTGTTGTTCAATGCCTGTCCACAGCTCCTGCGCAGTGTGGGGTTTATCCCCCAAACATATCAGTTTTAAAACAGCCTGCTGTTGTTTCCCCCTGGATGTGCTGATGTTGGTGGTGAAGGTGCTACGCTGAGCGGATGAGTGGGTGGTCGAGGAGAAGGACCACTGAGGTCTACACACTGAGGCAAGCTGCAGCAGTTGGCACCTGTGTTTCGTCATCATCAGAGATGTGCTGCACTGGTGTTTCCATGTCCTCATCCTGCAACAGAAGTGATTGGGCATCGGTGCACTCAATGTCTTCCACTTCTGGGGCAGCGCTATATGGATGGCCCACGGAAAGCACACCAGGAGAGTCATCAAAAAGCATAAGAGTCTCTTGCAGAACCTGGGGCTCAGACTGCTTGGCTAATTTACAAGGGGCTGAGGTGAAAGACAGATGGCCATGGTGTTCAGGTGCCAACTCTGAGCTTTCATCAAGGGACTGGGAGGGAGACAATGTGAAGGTACTGGAGGCGTTGTTAGCCACCCAATCTACTATCGCCTGTACTTGTTCTGGCCTCACCAATCGTTGAGGGGCATTCTGGCCTACCATATACCGGTGAAGGTTCTGTTGGCTACCTGAGGAAGGTGTTTCCCTTGTGCGTGTAGCTGGCACACCTCGACCACGTCCTCTCCTTCCAACAGGAGGTTCACCAACACCACCAACACCAGCAGCACCAGCATCACCATGACCACGTCCCTTATTTGTTCTCCTCATTGTGCCTGCAAATGTACTATGTAAGTGTTTATTGATACCAATTAATACCTTTTTTTTTATTGAAAACACCAACGTAGCCTGACTTTTTATTTTGGTGCAAGAAATGCACCGCTCACACCAACAGCTGGAAGCTCTCCCTTTAGAACTAGGAGATGATTTTTGAACAATAATGTGTCACTAAAAGCAACAGCTAGAACCTCTCCCTTTAGAACTAGGAGATGGTTTTTGAACAATAATGTGTCACTTACAGCAACAGCTGGAAGCTCTCCCTTTAGAACTAGGAGATGATTTTTGAACAATAATGTGTCACTAACAGCAACAGCTAGAACCTCTCCCTTTAGAACTAGGAGATGATTTTTGAACAATAATGTGTCACTTACAGCAACAGCTGGAAGCTCTCCCTTTAGAACTAGGAGCAGATTTTTGAACAATAATCTGTCCCTCTAAGCAACAGCTGAAACCTGGCCCTATAGGAGTAGGCAATGATTTTTGAACAATATTCTGTCCCTCTAAGCAGAAGCCTCTACCTAGTGCAGTCAGATCGCCCAAAGCAGCAGTATGTGAAATCTTAAATTACTCCCACAAATCTGATCGTTGTGTACGATCCCACAATTTGTGTACAATCGAATCGATCGTTGTGTTAGGCAGGGTTTGATCTGCAATCTGTCACTCAAAGCAGCAGTATGTGAAACCTCGATTCTCAAATTTCTGCAATCTGTCCCTCAGAGCAACAGTAGTAGTAATCTCAGGATGGAGGATCAGATGTTAAAATGTCTGTAATCTGTCCCTCACAAAAACGCTGGCAGCTTCCTCTCCCTACACTATTCAGAGTCTCAGAGAGCATGTGACTGCAGCATCAAGTGACTCCAGCTTATATAGAGGCTGGGTCACATGATGCACTGGCCAATCACAGCCATGCCATTAGTAGGCATGGCTGTGATGGCTTCTAAGGGCAAACCAGTGAAAAGCTTGTTGATTGGCTGCACTGCAGCTATTCAACATGCGTGATCAACTACCAGAACCCAGAACCCGAATACAACGTTTTTTGAAACGTCCGTGTTCGGGTCCGGTTCCCGAACACCCCAAAGTTCGGTACGGATCCAAACGTTACAGTCCGGGTTCGCTCAACACTACTAACCAATATTCACGAGTTGGAAACTCAAAATAAGCCCGACCCTTCACCAAACCTCTCTTCTTCTCTACACAAACTTAGAGAAGAACTGAGATTACTCCTTATGAAGTAGTACGACAAATACACGAGGCGGCTCAAAATTAATTCCTACGCTAACGCTAATAGGGCAGGGAAACTACTAGCTCGTAGGGTGAAAGCGGTACAGACCAAAACGAAGATTCACCATTTGATACACCCCATTACCCATAATAAAATTACAAATCCACAAGAAATTGCAGACTAATTTGCGGAATTCTATGGAGGGCTATATAATCTTAAAAATGACCCCCACACAACACAACCCTCCATAGAATCAATCCAAAACTTCCTCGACACACTTCGCCTACCAAAGCTTTCGGAAACACAACTCCAAAGCCTAAACGCACCGTTTACCATTTATGAAATCCAGAAAGTCATAGCTTCTTTACCAAATGGAAAATCACCCGGTCCAGACAGACTCCAGAATGAATTCTATAAAAAATTCTATCCCCTGATTACCCCATGCCTTTCCTCGATTTTTTCTCTTGCTGTAAAAACCTCTTCATTCCTGCCAGAAATGCTAAGAACATACATAGTGACCCTCCCCTAACCAGGGAAGGACCCAACTACCCCTGCAAACTTCAGGCCGATCTCACTCCTCAATTCGGACATAAAAATCTGTGCAAAGTTAATCGCAAGTCGTCTAGCTAATGTGATACCTGACCTTATAGAAACCGACCAGATGGGGTCCGTTCGGGGAAGACAACCTTCAGACGCCACAAGGCGCATTCCTAATGTGTTACACCACGCGGAGAGACACCGAACGCCTTCTCTGCTTCTTTCTATAGATGCAGAGAAGGCATTCGACAGAGAGGAATGGGGATACATGTCACAGGTTCTGAGCAAGTTTGGCTTCCAGGGACCCATTAAAGATGCAATCTTAGCCCTGTACTCGATTCCCAATGCACAGGTATATACCTCAGGATTACTATCAAAGGTTTTTAACATAACCAATGGCACACGACAGGGTTGCCCCTTATCCCCGTACATCTTCAATCTGGCTATCGAACCCCTGGCAGAGGCCATACGGTCCAACCCGCACATCTCAGGATTCCAGTTTAGGGGGAAAACCCATATCATAAACCTATTTGCTTACTACTGAAAAACCCTTCCAAGTCCCTACCACACGCACACACGATCCTAGAAGCATTTAGCGATATATCCTATTATAGAGTCAACTACACAAAATCCCTCATTCTAGACATAAATACGCCACCTACAGGACCAACTCCCATACACGTGGAACCCCAAAGGTATACCCTACCTAGGAATTATGCTGACAGCCTCTATAGCTTCCATAGTACATGCAAATTACCCCCCACTGCTTAAGCAAACCCAATTACTCCTTGCACAAATGGCGCAAAACAAGCTGACATGGACCGGGCGGTCTGCGGCTCTTAACCACTTGACCACTGGGCACTTAAACCCCCTTAACAACCAGACCAATTTTCAGCTTTCAGCGCTCTCACACTTTGAATGACAATTACTTAGTCATGCAATACTGTACCCGTATTAAATTTGCGTCCTTTTTTTCACACAAATAGAGCTTTCTTTTGGTGGTATTTAATCACCGCTGGGTTTTTTATTTTTTTCACTATAATTTAAAAAAGGCCGAAAATTTTGTAAAAAAAATTAATTTTTCTTTGTTTCTGTTATAAAATTTTGCAAATTAGTAATTTTTCTTCATAAATGTTGGCCAAAATTTATACTGCTACCTATCTTTGGTAAAAAACAAACAAATTAGTGTATATTATTTGGTCTTTGTGAAAGTTATAGAATCTACAAGCTATGGTGCCAATCACTGAATAATGATCACACCTGATGTACTGACGGCCTATCTCATTTCTTGAGACCCTAACAAGCCAGGAAAGTACAAATACCCCCCAAATTACCCCTTCTTGGAAAGTAGACATTCCAAGGCATTTAGTAAGAGGCATGGTGAATTTTTTGAAGTTGTAATTTTTTCCCACAATTCTTTGCAAAATGAAATTGTATTATCCCCCCCCCCCAAAATTGTTATATGTTAACGGGTTATTTGTCACACCCAGCATATGCATACCACAAATTACACCCCAAAATACATTCTTCTACTCCTCCTGAGTATGGCAATACCACATGTGTGAGTCTTTTACACAGCCTGGCCACATACAGAGGCCCAACATGTAGGGAGCGCCATCAGGTGTTCTAGGTGCATAAATTACACACATATTTCTTGACTACCTCTTGCACTTTTGAAGGTCCTGGAGCACCAGGACAATGGAAACGCCCAAAACATGACCCCATTTTGGAAAGCAAACACCCCAACGTATATTCTAGAAGGCATGATGAGTCTTTTGAACATGTCATTTTTTCCACAAGTTTTTGGAAAATGTGGAAAGAAAATGAAAACGCATTTTTTTTACACAAAGTTGTCCATTTATACCATATTTCTAACACACAGCATGTACCTAGCAAAAATGACACCCCAAAATATATTCTGCTACTCCTACCGAGTATGGCAATACCACATGTGTGACACTTTTACACAGTCTGACCACATATAGAGGCCCAAAATGCAGGGAGCACCATCAGGTGTTCTAGGGACATACATTTAGAATCTAATTTGACCATCTTTTACACTATTGTGAGGCACTGTGGTGGCATGGATAGGCACTGTAGTGCCACAGATGGGCAGGGTAGTGGCATGGATGAGCAGTAGAGTGGCACTGCAGTGGCACGGGTGGACACTGTAGTGGCATGGATGGGCACTGTAGTGGCACGGATGGGCACTGTAGTGGCATGGATGGGCACTGTAGTGGCACGGATGGGCAGTGTAGTGGCATGGATGGGCACTGTAGTGGCACGGATGGGCACTGTAGTGGCACGGATGGGCACTGTAGTGGCATGGATGTGTCACGGATGAGAACTGATGTGGTATGGATGAGCATGAATGAGGCACAAATGAGCCATGGATGGGGATGGATGAGCCACGGATGGGTGGGTGAGCACGGATGGGTGGGTGAGCATGGATGGATGGCTGGGTGAGCATGGATGGATGGATGGATGGGTGAGCATGGATGGATGGGTGGGTGAGCATGGATGGATGGCTGGGTGAGCATGGATGGATGGCTGGGTGAGCATGGACGGATGGCTGGGT
>BLSH010364743.1:42704-63953 GCA_018402905.1 Glandirana rugosa | reverse complement strand
GGTAGGTAGTTAGTGGGTGGGTGAGCATGGATGGATGGGTGAGCATGGCTGGGTGGGTGAGCATGGATGGATGGCTGGGTGAGCATGGATGAGCATGCATGGCTGGATCGGTGAGCATGGATGGATGGATGGGTGAGTGCACACGGCTGGGTGGGTGAGCATGGATGGATGGGTGAGCACGGCTGGGTGGGTGAGCACAGATGGAGGGCTGGGTGAGCACGGCTGGGTGGGTGAGCATGGATGGATGGGTGAGGATGGGTGGGGGGGTGGATGGATGGGTGAGGATGGGTGGGGGTGGATGGATGGGTGATTGATGGATGGTGGGGGTGCATTCCTGTCACTTAGCAGTGCTGTGGACATTACACTTAGCCCACAGCACTGCAGCACGTCTTTCCTCCCCCCTCTCCTCTCACAATGCACCGATTGGTGCGGAGAGGAGAGAGAAAAGCCGGCGGAAGCGCCGGCTTGTTTACATGTGATTGAGCCGTCATTTGATGGCACGATCACATGGTAAAAGGCCGCTCACAGCGGCCATTCACCATGATCCGTGATCGGTCGGGTCCCCTGGACCCGACGGTCATGGATGTTCCCGTGTGCGTGCCCCAGGGGGCGCGCGGGAAGCACGATTCTGGGAGGATGTCAATAGACGTCCTCCCAGAGTTAAGCAGCCGCCCTGTAGACGTCTTTTGTCTATAGGGCGGTTGTTAACTGGTTAAAATGATAGTCTTACCCCAAATTTTCTACTACTTCAGAGTTCTTCCAATCAGTGTTCCACAAAAATACATGAGACAACTAGAAGGGATCCTGAACAATTTCATATGGAACAACAAGAGACCCAGATGTGCACGCATCAACCTAATTAGACATAAGTAAGTAGGAGGCATGGGGTTAGTAGACATTCAAGACTACCACCAGGCAGCCATACTAGACTAACTAAAGTGTTGGTTCAGTCCCAACAACCGACCTTTATGGACAGACATAGAATCGTCCCTAGCTCCCACAAAAGACCTAAGGTCCCTGCTACTGCTAGATAGCTGGAGGAAATGGGATATCAGATCCCTATCCCCCACCATAGCCGCCTCAATCCAAGCATTTGAAAGAGCCCTGGCCCTCAATTCATTGACAGGCAATAGTTTCAACCTACAATGGTCAATATGGACATCCAAAATAAACCTTCTTGACCCCCCTAATCTTATCAATACAACCACAAACATTCTCTCTTCTCTTATAATGTGTACCTCTAGTTCATTTCTACTCTAAGTTATTTGTACTACCTCAATCACCCAAACTTGCAAGGATGTTACAGTGGGGCCGCTGGGTCTCTTCCCCCCCTGCCACAGTGAGCTCCCATTGGGGTGGCACAGGTGGAAGGGACACAAGGACAGATCGCAAACGACAATAAATTGAGGATAAGAATAAGGATAGTTCATGACTGAGATTATGTATGGTAAATGTTAATGCTATTAACTCTGTAACTCCCTGTATTACCAGATCATAAGTTACACCTTTGTATGTAATTTTCTCTTTTCTGACATAAAACTAATAAAAATATTGGAAAAAAAAGAACATAAAATCTCCTTCTGTGAGAAACTCTGTATCACAAATACATAACAATAGTGCAAAAGTGCAAAAAAGTCCAATATCTCTAAAAAATGTACAATAGAAATTTCACAATAGAATATGGAAGACACCCACTGTACAGTTAACTATTTCCTTTCTTAGACACTCTCAATCAGTAGACATGTGCAGTTTGTTTTATTACGAATCGAAATTCAGACAAAATTTTCAGTATTCGGATATTCAAATGTATCTCCTTAACCTGCTCCTTTACAACCTGCTGACAACAGATGATTCATGGTTGTTAAAAGAGAAGCATGGGCTTTTAACCACTTCCTTACTGGGCACTTAAACCCCCCTCTTGCCCAGACCAATTTTTGGCTTTCAGCGCTGTCGCATTTTGAATGACAATTGCGCGGTCGTGAGACGTTGTACCCAAATAAAATTTGCGTCTTTTTTTTCCCACAAACAGAGCTTTTTTTTGGTGGTATTTGATCACCTCTGCGTCATTTCTGATCGCCGCTATAAACAAAAAATGAGCGACAATTTTGCAAAAAAGAACAATATTTTTTACTTTTTGCTAAAGTACAAATCCATTAAAAAAAATTATTCATCAGTTTTGGCCGATATATATTCTTCTACATATTTTTGGTAAAAAAAAAATCGCAATCGGTGTATATTGATTGGTTTGCGCAAAAGTTTTTTTTTTTTACTAGTAATGGCGGCGATCTGCGATTTTTATCGGGACTGCGATATTGCAGCAGAAATGTCGGACATTTTTTACACATTTTTGGGACCGATGACATTTATACAGCGATCAGAAATTTAAATGTCCACTGATTACTGTGTAAATGTCATTGGCATTGAAGGGGTTAACCTGCAGGGGGCAGTGAAGGGGTTAATAAATGTTCCCTGGGTGTGTTCTAACTGTGGGGGGGGCGGGGCTGGCCGGGACATAACAGATCTAACTGATCCCAGGGACAGGGATCAGTAGATCTGCTATGTCCCCCTTCACAGAATGGGGAACCGCCCTGTTTACAACGGCAGTTCCCCGTTCTGCAGCTCTGTCAGGCGATCGTGGGTCTCGAGCGCCCGCGCAGCGTCGTCCCGGCATTTCAGATCTGCGCTGGAGCCGTACTTCGGCTATAGCGCGGATCTGGAGGGGTTAAAAAACATTTATACTCACCTAAATGGATGCAACATCGATCCGATGCTGCATCTGTCCCCCGGCGGCTCTAAGACTGAGAACCGAGAGATCAAAGACCACTGATTGATCTCATCTGAACCTTCAGTGAGTAGAGAGCTAGTGAATGCCAGTCAGCGGCTCTCTGCTCTGCCCATTGAGTGCTCACTGGAGTGCAAAGCTTTGGAAGGGGAGGGAAATGCTGGCTCAGGCCCTTATCGGCTCGCTGAGAGGTTGAGCCAGCTGCTGGTCCAGGCATCTTGGGGGATTCGCGACGATATGGTCGTGATCTTTTCAAAACTTGGTCCAACTCTGTGACATCAGCTTTAGCCCGCTATCAGCTAAAAATGGGTTGCAGGACTGCTAAATAAACTGCACTCTCATGATCCCTGGGGAAGTATAGCCAAAGTAGCATTGGCTATACTTCTCCTTTCAGGACGTGATGTCCTCCTGCTCCTAAACAACCAGCTATCGGGGCTGTGTTTTTTTTTTTCAAACAAACTAACAAATAAGGAATTAAAAAAAACTTCCAAACATGAGCCTCTCTCATCCTCTGGAATTCCCTACCCAATCTGTCAGACTATCTCCAAACTATCCACTTTTAAGCGATCCTTTAAACTTTTCTCTTCAGAGAAGCCTATCCTGCCTCCACCAAACAACTATACTTTAATTTTCTTCATCAGCTTATCCCCTAATTTTTACACTTTTGTATCACTTGACCCTCCTTCCTAGATTGTAAGCTCTAATGAGCAGGGCCCTCTGATTCTGTATTGAATTGTATTTTAATTGTACTGTCTCCCTTAACATTGTAAAGGGCTGTTCAAACTGCTGACACTATATAAATCCTGTATAATAATAATAATGATAATAAAAAATTACAAATCTATTAGAATCAGCGAATCCGAACATACGAATTCAGAAAACAAATCATTTTAACATAGCGATTATGAGGAAATTAATTGATTTACTTAACAAATAAATCAGAAATTAAAAAAAAACATTTTTTTTGTTGTGCACATCTCTATCAGTGATCCACACACCTTCTGTATTTGAACTGTTAATTGAATAAAAAGGGCAAATAGCAGCAGCGGCCCATCCATTGAGCGCCGCCTCCCCTATCTCTGCCACCGATGTCTCCCCTATCCCTGCCGCTACCCCATATCCATGTGTCCGTCCCCTTTCAGTCTTCCAGGTGCTTGAATTACAATTGTGGGGGTGTTTTATTTAAGAACTATTAGAGCCAAAGGCTCTGATAGGCTTCAAAATAAGGTGGGCTCGGGCACAGAGAGTGCGCTCTCAGACTACCCAGGTGTGTTAGAATAGCGAATAATAATTCTGTATTCTAACACTGATTCTCTTCCCGGTCAAGCAGGAAGTGGGTCTGAGACCTGTCACCCTGAAAGGACAGGTGATCCTATTGAATGCCTATTGCCTAGGAGCAGGAGAAGCATGGAAGATAAAGGAGAGGACAGAGCTGGAGCCAAGGAGCAGAGGAGCCGCTGCCCATCACCTGCGGCCTTGATGGGGTAAGTGCCGGACCGACCGGCAGACAAGGGAGGGGTGGTAGTGCCACGCTGCTGGAGGGGTAGTGGAGGTAGTGACGCACTGCCTGGGGGGTAGCTGCTTGCTGCCCCCCCAAAAAATAACCCACCAGCCGCCACTAGCAAACAGCGTATGTCTTTTATAATCAATTGGTATGCCTTGAATCCCTAAAGCAGTCACAGACTCTACTTATTGCTCTCCATCAACCATTATAAGAAAGAGAAGAGTGCAAGAGGTTCAGAGCACAAAATGTTTACTAAAAGCATTAAAATCATATAAAAGAATGTACTTTTCCTTATGTCTTTTTAATATTGGTATGCCTGTCTTGCTGACAACTCCACCCAAAAACTGAAACACTGCTATCTACTTTTGCTTATGTGTTTTTATTTTTATTTTTTATTTTTTTATATAATCTTTATTTAAGTTTTCAAAAAATATGCACAGTCAAGACAGTGTGGCCCAACCATTGAAACGAGCCTTCAATATACTGTATTGTGCAACAGTTATACATTACATCCTGCGCAACCAGTGAATACAATCAGGGCTTGGTTAGGGACCTTTCGAAACAGATTGTGAGTCACATATAATGTTTCTTCAATAAGGACCCCGCAATAGTCTACAGGGCATGGGTGTAATATACTGCTACGGTCTATGGCTACACCGAACCTTTTAGAGCTGAATATTAAGTGCAAGATGTTATCATTTGTCAGACACATATAAATTGTATAAAAGGGGGAATTTGAGAGTGGGGTAGGGAAAAGGGGATTGAAAAAGAAGGGGGGTGGCACAGGGAGGGGCCGTCCGAGTCCCACTGAGCCCACCCTGCACGGGGTTAGACTAACACAACTATAACTACAACAATGAACCATGAACCTCCAGAGTGTACTGGTTATATTCCACAGTATCATATGGGGTAAGCTGTGCCCAGGAGGGGCAAAAGGGGCAGCTGCCCTGGGCCCTGTCATTGTTGTGGGGCCCAAAGCAGCTGCCTCATACTTGCAAACTATCCTGGTGACTCACCTGCAGACCCTATGTTTACATGTAAATAACTGGCATTGATATGTAAATAGTGGCAGCATTCATATGTAAATAGTGGCGGCCAGCTGCACTGATATGTAAACAAAGGTGGCATTCATATGTATATCATGCCCCTGAGGTTATATTCACCATCACCTATACTGAATGCTGCCCACTTGGGAGACAAAGGCATGATTGAAAGTCCACAGCACATGTCAGCAGATGCATGAGGGTGTCATAAATAATTGATGGCACTGCTCTATATCTGCTAAAGGGCAACACATTTCTGTGGTGTCAGGAAAGCGACTTTGTGCTCCCCAGTCTATGGTGAGCAGGCAGTGAGGAGATGATGTGCTGTAACCTCTAGCACCCAATCTGTGGGCAGTAATGATGTGCAGTAACCTCTAGCAACCAATCAGTGTGCATTATTGATGATCTCTAGCAACCAAGTAGAAAGCATGTGCTGTAACCTCTAGCAACTAATCAGTGAGCCTTAATGTGTGCTGTAACCTCTAGCAACCAGTCAGTAAGTGGTAATGATATGCTGTAACCTCTGGCAACCAATCGAAATCACTGCTGATCTGATTCACTAAACTGATTTTGCATCTAGTTGCTATTTATTGTATGTCTCAGAGCAGGTGGGGAGTGAAATTGCGTGGGGGGCCCAAGAAAATATTTGCCCAGGGTCCAATCAATATTAAAGACGGCCCTGGCTGTGCCGTTCGGTCCCTGAGCGTCCTCAGGGAAAATCTGGTCACCGAAGGGCTGTCAACTAAAAGACCCTCAGCTGCCTGTGGGGGCTGGGTTTGGCAAGGTGGTTTGTATATTAGACTTATAGTTTATCCAGGTAGCCCAGATTCCATAGAACTTTTTGTATCTGTCTTTACATCATGCCAGCCATTCCTCCGCAGCCATAATGGAGTCAAACAATCAGATCCAGTCCTGTCAGCTGGGGATTCGCATGGATTTCCAGTGTATTGGTACCAGGCGCCTGGCTGCATTTAGGAGATGCAGTAGGACCGACTTGCGGTAATGGGCTGAAGGAACGGGTGACACGTGCAAGAGAAACCCCATCGGGGAATCAGCCATATCTATGTCCAAAATCTGTTTTATCTGTGCCCTGACATCTAGCCAGAAGGGCCTCAGCACCGGGAACTCCCACCACAGATGAAGGAAGGTGCCACGTTGCCCACAGCCCCTCCAGCAGGTGTCATGGATCGCTGGATACATTTTTGCTAAAGCTACTGGGACTCTATACCATCGGGTTAAAACTTTAAAACTATTTTCCTGCATATTTGTGTCCACAGTGCTTTTGTGAGTAAGTTTAAATAAGAGATCCAGCTGGGGCTCAGTGAACTCATGCCGCAGGTCCCTCTCCCACTCGGGTATGTACACAGGTTTTCCTCCCGGCTCTGATGATTGCAATAGCACATACAGAACCGAGATGGAACGGGGAACAGGGTCCGCAGACATACACAGTTTCTCAAAATCAGTAAGGGCAGATGGTGGTCTAATGGCATATGGAAGGCTGTGCATGAAATAATGTAGCTGCCTAAAGCACCATTCGTTCATGGGAAATCTGCCAAACTGAGTTTTGAGCCAGTCCAAGGAAACCAGGCCCTGCTCCTGAATAAACCTCCTGCATCGTATCTCCCCATCCCTTGCCCAGGTGCGGAAGAAGGAGATGTGTTCCCCCGGAGAGAACCAGGGGAAACCGCCCAGTGGAGAGAGCGGGGATCCTGGGGGCGAGAACCCTCTCCGGACATTCAGTGCATCCCATCCACCCAGCACTCGGGCAGTGACGGGGGAAACTAATTCTGAGAGGCCCCTATGCATGCGAGGCAACCATGGAACATGAGGGAGGTTGCGGCCCGCTAGGAACTTCTCAAGGGGTACCCAGAACTTAGTGGAAGCATGGTGATTGCAATCAAGTATTCTCTGCAAAGTAATTGCTTCATAATATCTCTGGATGCAGGGGACCCCAAGCTCTCCTCGCCCTTTCGGGCGCTGCAAAATATGCAAGGCAAGGTTGGGGTGCCGTCCCTGCCAAATAAACCTCGAAACAGACTGTTGAGAGCTGAGAAAAACGATCTGGGCAATGCGATTGGCACCATTTGAATGTAAAAAAGAACTCTAGGCAAGATATTCATCTTCAATATGCTGACTCGACCCATCCAGGAGAAGGAAGCGCAGTCCCAGCGCTTCAGATCCGCACGCAGTGTGGAAACCAGTGGGGTGTAATTGCAAGCGTAAAGTTGTGAGTAAAGGGCGGGAGGTGACTTCCTAAGTATTTCAGGGAGGAGTTACACCACTCGAAAGGGAAGGACACCTGCAGCTGTGTACACAATGCGGCGGGCATGATCAGGGGCAAGATTTCGGACTTTCCATAATGAATCTTAAAGTTAGTCTCTGTAGTTCTACCATTAAGCAGAGAAGAGATATTAGTAGAACATGACGTCATCGGCATATACCGATAATTTATGTTCCGCTGTGCCCAACCCTTTATGTCAGGGTTGAAGCAAATTTTATTAAGAAGGGGCTGCAGGGTGAGGGCAAACAAGAGCGGGGACAGGGGCCACCCCTGTCTCGTCCCATTACAGATTGAAAAGGGGTCCAAAAGGACTCCATTCACCTTCACCCTGGCCTCTGGGGCATTATACAGTGAGCGTATCCATTGCAACATATTCCAGCCCAGATCCAGTCTCTCCAGCACTGCCTGGAGATATGTCCAGTACACCCTGTCAAACGTCTTTTCGGCGTCGGTAGATAGCATCAGACAGGGTGGACTGGGATGTCTAACATTAATGCAATGAAGCAGCTGGATCACCCTGTTAGAGTTGTCTCTGGCCTCCCTGCCCTGGATGAACCCCATTTGGTCTAAGTGTATAACCATAGGGAGGATGGGTTTCAGCCGATTCGCTAGGACCTTCGCCAGGATCTCCGTGTCCATGTTTATAAAAAATAAAATTGGTCTATAGTCTTTCCCCTCTTTTGGAAGGACAGTTATATGTGCTAAAAGCGCCTCTTTGGGCAGCGAAGCATCAGAGATGAGGGCATTAAAGTATCGGCACATGTGAGGAGCTAGAAGAGGGAGAAATTTACAGTAGTAAGTGTTTGTATAGCCATCGGGGCTAGGGCTTTTACCAAGGGGCAGATTCTTAGTCACTCGTTCTATTTTGGCCACCAAGATAGGGGCATCCAGCTGTTCACTGACCTGCACCTCGATCTGGGGGCATCCGCTTCCTCCAGGTATTGTAGGAGTTTGGCCTCCTTTTGTTAGGGGGGCAGGCCTGGGAAGGTGTCGAGAAGTTGGTATAGCTGCGCGTAATAATCTCTAAAGGAGCCCGCTATCTTAGAGGGGAGTGCCGTGGAGGTCCCCGATGCGGAGTGAAGCTGATGGACATAGCCCGATGTCCGTTGTCGACGGAGGGCTCTAGCCAATAGGCGCCCACATTTATTTCCATGCTCGTAAAATTTGTGAGAGATATGGCGTAATCTAGTTCTTACCTGGCTCTCCAGGTAGGTGGCTAGTTCCTCTCTAATAGAGGCAAGCTCGACTTGAAGTGCGGTACAAACCTGGTGTTTGTGCCGCAGTTCCGCTGCACGTAATTTGGCTAAGAGGGCCTGCAATTCCCCGGTGTGAGCCTTTTTCAGCCTAGCACCCTGGGAGATAAGTTCTCCCCGAACTACCGCTTTATGACCTTCCCATATCGCAGCAAAGCCCGCCTCCCCTGGGACATTTTCTCTAAAATATAGTGTAATGATGTCGGACACTTGTTTCATAACTACCGCGTCGTCAAGCAAATTCTCGTTCAGTCGCCACGTCCAATTCCGGGTAGCTGAGGTCAGAGGCACTAAGGAGATATAAACTGGATCATGGTCCGAGAGTGATTCCAGAAAAGTCTGGTCAGCAAGGATCATATCTATTCTCGAGCATACCCGGTGCACAGCAGAATAGTAGCTGTAATCCTTCCCCTGAGGGTGCAACACTCTCCAGCAGTCCACCAGATGGTGAGCATGTAGGGACTTACGAAAATGCGAAGGAGTGCACTGCATGGCCAGAGGAAGTGTCTAGTTGGGGGACAGGGCAAACGTTAAAATCTCCCCCCACCACCAATCGACCCTTGACCCTCCCGGAATGTAGAAAGGGAATCTAGTATCGTGTCTAAGAAGGACAACTGGTGCGTATTTGGGGCATAAAGTGACATGAGTGTGAGTCTGTGTGCGAATAGGGTACCCTTTAGGAACACAGACCTACCTTCTGAATCTGTTTGGTGATCCAGTGGGACAAAAGGGCAGTTACGGTGGATCGCTATCACCACCCCACCAGACTTGGAGCGGGGGGGGTTACTGAGGAACCACTGGTTATACAAGTGGGTGCGTAGTCGAGGGGTCGAGTCAGCTCGAAAATGCGTCTCCTGTAATAGTAAAATGTGTGCCCCCAGTCTCTTAGCCTCAAGCCACAACTTACTGCGTTTCAACGGCGAATTCAGGCCTCGGACATTATACAAAATAATCTTCAAGGCAGCCATTGCAGAGTGGATAGCAGAGGTTTCCCCGGGTATGTAGCTGGGTAGGAGGGACCATTCAGGTAGCCCCAAACTGTACTCGGGCCCGTGGGTACCTCCACCCGGCAAGCGGCAGAGGCACCCGCGAGCACGATGACCCATATCGGGAGACTGAACTCCGTGGAGTTCCCCTATTGGGGGTAAATGGGGAGGCATCAGATGAGAACCCAATCAGGGGTCCCGCTCCAGTTACTGAGCACAGCTGTGAAACAGATGTGCATAATTCACTTAACAGCAGCAATGCAAATCAAACCATTCATTAAAAGTACAGCAGGAGAACCGAAGCTGAAAGGCAGTTCCGAACACCTCACCAGATCTTCAGTTGGTGGCTGAAGTAGGGGACCCATGTCCCGGGCAAGGAGCGGGGCTTTTGTGGGTTTATTCCACCTTCTACGGCGGGCCGGTTGCCAGAGTTCTGTGTATGGCAAGGCTGGAGATTCCTGGCAGGTGCGCCACTCCGGGATGTCCACAGGTGGTAGTCCCAGGTGGGAGAGAAAGTGGGGCAGATCTGACTTAGTGCGGAGAGGGATCTGCTGCCCATCCTTGGTATCAGTCAAACTGAAGGGGAAGCCCCAGCGGTAAACCAGATGAGATTTCTGTAGCGTTTCCAGCAAGGGTTTAAGAGCTTTGCGCTGCATTAAAGTACTGTATGTCTGTATAAATCAGGGAACAGTGAGAGCTTGGCTCCATCAAAATCCATGTGGCGGACCCCGCAAACACGGTACATCGGGGTCATCGGAGGGGGGTCTCAGCACTCTGTGTGCCCGATCAATTTCAATGTGATCTGGGGCTTCCCGTCCCAAGATCTGCTCTAACAGGTCTTGTAATGTGGGAACTATTTCTCTGGGCCCCGTGGCCTCCGGAAGGCCTCGTATCCTGATATTTCCCCAGGCGGCTGCGATTCTCCATATCATCAAGTTGATCGAGCAGGGATTCAATCCTCTGGTCCTGCTGAGTGCAGCTTGTCTGTAGAGTGCGTATCAATGGTGTTATGTCCTCCACTGGGGTCTCCAGTACATCCACCCTTCCCCCAATGTGGGCTGTGTCTGCTTGCAAGGCCTCAATGTCCTGACGCAAGGCCCGTTCCATGCGGTTCATAAAGTTCTCCAGGTCCGCCTTGGTTGGCAGGGCCAGTATGTGGGAGCGGAGATCCCCACCCCCCAGTGTTGCTGCTAGAGCCAAATGTCCTGTCTGGGGTCCGTTGGCCTCCGGAAGTGCGGGAGACCGAGAGTGGGAGGTGTGCGGCCTAACTGAGGCCTCCATTGCAGGCCTCGGTGTGATCTGGGCGTTCTCCTCCTGTGGCCCGGTCTGGAGGGATAGGCTGGGGGAGCTGTCCTGGGAGCCAGGAGAGGAAGGGCATCACGCTGATGGGGAGGGTATCCAGGGCGAGGGTATTGGAGATGCCGCCCATGCACCAGCTAGAGACTCACCCGGCATCATCTTGGATCGTGCGGCCTGTCCCTCACGGTCTCCAGCAAAGTACATGTCCAGGGAGCTGGAATGGAGCCTGGATGTCCTCTGTGGTTGCGGGGACTGTTTCCTCCTGGCAGGCATCCCTCCTGCTGCTGACCTGGCGTTGCTGGTGCTGCTGTGTGGGCTAAATATGAAGCGGGTCAGATGGAGCTCTGCTCACACACATTTGCTCATCTCCATGCCGACAACTCCACCCAAAAACTGAAACACTGCTTTCTACTTTTGCTTATGTCTTTTTAATAATGGTTATTTTTGTTTAAGCATCTGTAGACCTGTCCACATTGAAATGTTCTATTTCTCCCTTGTTTACCCAAAAAATGTAGGCCTGTTATCTCTAGTGCCCTTGTTCTGTTTCTGAAGTGTGAATTTTGCTATGTTAAGCCAGCAATCTTTTATTACCTCCTGATTGATAATTGGAATGCACCCACCCCCATCCCCATCAGTATGGGGGCACACTTGCTGTGGAGGCTCTTTTTCAAATTGGGGGTATTTCTATAAGTGGGAGCACTTCTGAAATACACACAGAAAACAGGTGACCTTGTTTACCCCTTCAGCTCGTTCTCCTCACAACATGCACTCTATACCACTCCTTCTGACAGCTTTGTCCTCTATCCTTAAGCTAACTCTCATTCACCTATCTTTTCCACCCCAGAGCTTATACATATCAACCTCACTTCTGTCCTCTCCTTATTACTGCACCCACCAACTCCTGCTTATTCTAAATCCACACACATAAAAATCTCCAGGACACTGGGGCATGCCCCTTCATATAAATCACACTTCCACACTTCACACTTACCTCCCTCACCCTTCTGCTTCTCTAGTCATATGGGGGCTAGATATGACACTGAGCACGTGCACTCAACTTCTTTGATCGACCATGGTGAGGCCTGATCTGAGTGGAACCTATCCTCTTGAACAGCTGTATGGTCTTGGCCACCATGCTGCAGCTCAGTTTCAGGATCTTGGCGATCTTCTTATAGCCTAGGCCATCTTTATATAGAGCAACAATTATTTTTTTCGGATCCTCAGAGAGTTCTTTGCCATGATGTGCCATGTTGAACTTCCAGTGACAAGTATGAGAGAGTGAGAGCAATAAGACCGAATTGAACACACCTGCTCCCCATTCACACCTGAAACCTTGTAACACTAACGAGTCACATGACACCGGGGAGGGAAAATGGCTAATTGGGCCCAAATTGGACATTTTCACTTAGGGGTGTACTCACTTTTGTTGCCAGTGGTTTAGACACTAATGGTCGTGTGTTGAGTTATTTTGAGGGGACAGCAAATTTACACTGTTATACAAGCTGTACACTCACTACTTTACATTGTACCAAAGTGTCATTTCTTCAGTGTTGTCACATGAAAAGATATAATAGAATATTTACAAAATGTGAGGGGTGTACTCACTTTTGTGAGATACTGGGCGTATATTTTAGCACTGTTTTTCTTTTTTGTGTTTATGAAGAAAGATTAGCTGTACTGAATTTATTCTCGCTTGAGAAGAGGTGATTAAGGGGAAAATTATTACCATGTATACACCCTCAGGAACTAGTTCTGGCAAGCTTAGTAGATTAAAAAGCAGCACCCCTCACATGCTCCTGTCAGATACAGGCTGATTCAAACACTGCTGATGAGTGCTGAATCACTGAAACACGTCAAGCCCATCCATATAGCCACAAATGTTTCCCAGGACCTCACACTAATATAGTGAATTGCAGAAAAATATATCTAACATGTTTCACCAGTGTAGAACTTAATCATAGAGCTCTGTAATTAACCGTTACATGGGTGATACATGTTAGAGACCTTTCCTGATGGATGGAGAGCCAGGTAAAGCCATTTTGTGATAATTTGTTTTGTAATTCATGGTATTAGTGTGTGGTCCTGGGTAATATATGAAGCTCAGTAGATTGTTTTTTTTTTATTTTTTTATAAGATTTTATTGAAATTTCACAGATACAGAGATCATCGAAAACATCAAGGACCTTTCGATCACAGAACAGTTTGCCAACACATAACTCAGTGATGTAGACCATTAGATATCTTGCAAAAACCGGTGTGTTTGGAAGTAGAAGTTGGAGTAGAAGTAGAGAGGTCACCCTGAGAAGCGATATATATAAAGGATGTGTAATAAGTAGTATAGGGGAGCTAAGAGTGACCTGAGTTCCATATTTCCTGTATAGGATCTCATGTGTAGCCTAAGGGGGGGGAGGAATAGAACTTGGATGGGGAATAGGGTGCTGCATACCCAAGTTGCGAGTGGGAAGGGGGAGACATGACCATACATTGGGGCAGGGGGGTGAGGATGCCGATGACGGGGTTTTGAGATGTGTAAATAAGGTAGATAGGAGGGGATACATGAATGATTAGTGTAATTACCATGGTTACCTCGACGGATGGACCTTGGGGTAGCATTGTTAAAGGGGGGCTAACAATATGCACAACATTATAGTAAAGTAGAGAGAAACATTGAATTATAAGTCCCAACAAAGGCGGTGTCGGTATATGAGGTGTTGCACCCGAGGGGGTGATTGGACCATCACGGCCCCCGATGTAGTTGCCGTAGATCATCATAATAATGATGGGGTGCTTTTTCAATGGCTTCAGCCTCCTTCGGCGGAAGAGCCACCTGCATGAAGGGGTGCCATTTGTTTTGGAAGCGTCGGCTAGCGCATATGCCCGAGAAGTTTGAGGTAAGTCTTTCCATGTACAGTAACCATATCAAGTCTTGCTTTACCATGTGTAAGGAGGGGCCAGGTGATTTGGTCCAGCATTTCAAAATGACTTTGCGGGCTGTCAAGAGGGTTGTTTGGATCCAGGCCATGTGGGTTGTAGATGTTGCTTTTGAGAAGCCACTGAGGCATGTTTGGTCTAGGTAGTCAAACAAGAGTAGTTCTGGGGTCTTTGGGATCTGTATATTGGATACATCTTTAACAAATTTTACCACTTTAGCCCAAAAGGACTGGATTAAAGGGCAGTGCCAAAATTGGTGTGCAAGCGAGGGTTTGTCAGAAGAGCACCAAGGGCAAGATGCTGACTTTGGGTCCTCCTTATTTTTTAGAAAGGGAGTAAAGGCTCTGTGGAGTAGCTTTAGCTGGGATTCCTTCCATGTTTCGTATGGCATATATCGCATGATCGTATTATATCCCAAATGTATTTTGTCCATTAGACCCTCCAAAGGGAAATATTTCATCCATTTTGAGGCAGCTGCTTCCATTGACGAGGGCACGACTCTTTGAAGGAGAGGTTTGTACATGTCAGATATGGAGAAAGAGCCCTTAACAAGTACCTGGTCCAAGAAAGAGGGGCGGAATGGGTAGGCAGTAAGCTTGTGGATAGCACGTATAAAACGTATACATTGAGAGTGATGGAAGACGTGGGAGGAGGGTAGGTTGTAGGTCTTACTAAGGTCCTAAGGTCTTGTGGGTTGGAGTGTGTTCGGCCCAACTTATCCTTCAGGGCTGTGATGTGAGTCAGGGTGTACGTACCCTTACATAACCTGGCTAGTAATTTCCAAGATTTATTTCTATGTTGATAAAACATGGCATCTGTTTGCGCTCTATGGGATAGCTCTAACGTGTCTGCCCAAAGATCGAAAGCATGCTTGGCAGATTGCCACTTGTCTCTATTAGCTTGGGTGTTATTTGATGCTAAGGTGAATTGGGCTGCTTTGAGTTGGATGCTGGCTAGGCGGTACTTGGCTAGGGATCGCTGTTTGTAGGATGCTGCATATGAAATCACCTTCCCTCTTAGGTAGGCTTTCTCTGCTTCCCAGAAAAGATTTGGGTTGGACTGGTGCTCTCGGTTTGTGAGAGAGTATTCCTCCCATGCTGTTCATATGTAGTTTTGAAAATCAGAGTTCTGTGTCAGATGGGACGGGAATCGCCATAGGTTCGGGTTGGGGGTGGTGGCATGATCAGTCAGCGACAACGATATTGGCGTATGGTCGGAGATGGCCATTTCATGTATTTCCGAGTCTGCTATTAAAGTTAGCAATGACTCTGTGGTAAATAGGTAGTCTATTCTGGATAATATTTTGTGCGGGGGTGAGAAATATGTAAATTCTCGGTCAATTGGGTGTTGTAACCTCCACATGTCAATTAAGTGTAGGGACTCTATGGTATCTGCCAAAGGGGTCATTGTTTGCACGTGTTTAAGGGTAGCTGCGGGAGGGGAGGGGTAAGATTTATCTTCCAGAGTGTTCATAAGGGAATTAAAGTCCCCCCCACCACATGAGGGGTAAGGGGCTGCGTCAAAAGGTGAGTAGAGAGTTTTGTGTAGAAAGTGGGCCCTGGGTTGTTTGGGGCGTATATATTTGTAATATTTAGTTCCCTATTCCCCCATTTAATGTGTACCATGGCTATTCTGGCTTGGGTGTCAGTGTTCGTGGCAGTAATTTGACCTTTAAAGTTTTTATGTATCAGGATTAGGACCCCTGCTTTCCTTCCCAACCCTCCTGAACCTATAACTGTGCCTACCCACAATTTTTTCATGCGCCCGAAGTCCACAGATGGTAGATGGGACACCTGAAGTAGAGCTATGTCTGCCCGTAACCGTTGAAGGTGCTGCAGTATCTTCATACGCTTGTTAGGGCATCTAAGTCCCTTAACACTCCATGAAATTATTCTCATGAAAAGGTAAGGAATTTGAGGCTTATTCTAAGCGCTTTAAGTGGGTTAGGTGGCGGGTGGTCTGGTTCTTTATATAAAAGAGGGCCTCCTCGTGTGATGTTCTCATATAGCAAGTTCTGGATAGGGGTACTAACTGGGATGGTGATGCAACAGGGAGGGTATGCAGCAGGGGAAAGAATGTAATAACAAGGATAAAAGGTGCAGATTTAAAATCAAAACATATCCAACCTGGTAAACACTTCACTTTCTTCCACATGGTAGTACTGCAAGTAATACGGCTCCCTGAAGTAGAGCTTCAACAAAGTGTAGAGTAGTGAATTAACCCCATTAGTATTTTGGGACGTAGTCTTCATGGGCCTAATTTTTACGGCTAAGAGATTCGTTGATTTGGTTTGTATATATAGAAGGATGGGAGGCAGTCCATATGGAAGAAGGCAAAAAGAGGGGGGGGGGGGTACATGCAAAAAGCTTATACCTAGTAACGTATAAATTGTCTATAAATGAAAATATCTTTAACACCTGGATGTCGGCCAAGTGTTTGTAAAGGGTTAAACCATTGCGGTGTTTGTTTCTGAAGGATAACTGGTATTTCTTTCGAAGGAGAGGGTCTTCCCATTCAAAAGGAACAAAGAGGACAAAAGGAGAGAATATGCAAAGGAGAAATCCATGCCAGGGGGAGGGTTGTGGTTACAACCGTACGGTTAGAGTGCTGCATGACTCGGAAAACAGTAAATGTTATAATCATCTGATGCATCCTCAGCGAGGGGAGATGTGGATGAGAAGGTTAGGTAATGCAGTAGCTTCAGGTGGAGATTTTCATGGTATTGTTGTGTGGGCTGTTTGTTTTCAATCTTTTGGCTGAGTCTTTCCTGGTACTCCTGTGGTCCAAGGGGCGTTGGATGTGGGTATCTTTGGTCGTCACAGATGCATATGTAGGGGTGCCTTGTGAGCGAAGGAAGCGTTCAACTTCAGAAGGATCGTGGAAAGCCATCTGTTCGCCCGACAGGGCTTTGAGGCGTAGCGTGGCTGGGAAGGCCAAGGTAAATCTTATGTTTCTTTTAAATAGCTCAGAGCATAGGAGTTGGAAGGATTTCCTCTTCTTTGCGGCCTTGGCTGAATAATCAGCAAATATAAGGATCTTCACTCCATCAATTATTAAGGTCTTTTTTTGTCTGAATTTCTGCAGAATGTTATGCTTATCTGCGTAGTTCAGGTATTTGGCTATGGTCGGTCTTGGAGTGGTGCTGTCTGTCCCTGGGGGGCCCAGTCTGTGCGCCCATTCTACTTGGAAGGGGCCTCTCAGGCCTAGTGCTTCCGGGATCTTGACTGCGCAGAATTGGGGGAGAGCTGTGGGGTGGATCGACTCGGGGACCCCTATGAATCTCAAGTTGCTCCTTCTGGACCTGTTCTCGAGGTCCTCGAGTTTCTCCACTATTAGTTGTAATTGGGTGTACTGGGCCCTGTTTGAGTCTTGTGTGTGGTACAACTCCTCTTCCACATTGCTATTCTCTGCTCAGCCTCTGTGAGCCTAGCTGCCTGTTCCCTCAGGTCCTTGTGCAGCTGGGCCATTCCTGCCTGCACCGCTCTTTCCACTGTGAATGCAATCGTGGGAGCCAGGAGAGCTGCCACAGCTTGGGCGATCAGCTCCATGTTGTGCATATCCACAGTCGTTGCAAGATCCGAAGCTTAGATCGTTCCCCCTGGCATGTCTGCCATGACAGGCAGCGTGACCTGTCCTGTGTCCGCGGTTCCACGTACCTGCGGGAGCGAACGGGGCACGCCTTTATCGAGGTACCGCTCCATTGTATATTCGGGGATGTCTCCGGGTTTAGTTTGTGCCGTTCAGGGCGGGTGGGGCGGCTTTTTAAGCTGAATTCTAGAGGCTTACTGTGGGAGCCGAGCGGCCGTGCAGCTAAGCCATGGAGCGCCATAACCGGTAGATCTAAGTAGTAGATTGTTTTTAAAGAGAGCTGAATGCATTCCTAAATGCACAAAGTATAACTGCATATTTACATTTATAGGTGATAACTAGAGTTGAGCGAACACCTGGACGTTCGGAGGGTCCGAACGAACTTTGGGAAAAAGTCCAGGTTCGGCACCGAACGCTGCTCGAACTTTATCCCGGACCCCGAACCCCATTGAAGTCAATGAGGACCTAAACTTTTAGGCACAAAAATGGCTGTAACAAAGTCTTGGCAAGTGCTAGAGGGCTGCAAAAGGAAGTAAAACGGGGGTAAGAGTAGGGCAAGTGCCCCACAAAAAAATGGGGATAGGGAAAATAAATTAAAATCAAATTTAAAAAAAATGGGAAGGGGGGGTGGATGTGGAATAGGAGCCTAGAGGTTGACCTTGGCAGTGTAGGTGGAAGTGGCGGTGGTGGAGGTAGCCAACACTGTTTTTTTTTGTTTGTTTATAATTGGGGTAGCCCCCAAAATATTGAGGCCTATTCAAAAAAACAAGTATACGAATGGCTGTGTGAGTCCGGTCTAAATGTTTATTCTGCACAAGGTACAGACAAGTCTTGTGGGATCCATGCCTGGTTCATTTTAATAAAGCTTAGCTTGTCCACGTTGGCTGTGGACAGGCGGCTGCGCTTGTCTGTGATAACGCCTCCTGCCGTGCTAAACACACGTTCAGACAATACACTGGCTGCAGGGCAAGCCAGCACCTCCAAGGCATAAAGGGCAAGCTCAGGCCATGTGGCCAATTTGGAGACCCAGAAGTTGGATGGGGCAGACCCATCAGTCAGTACATGTAGGTGTGTGCACACATACTCTTGCACCATGTTGCTGAAATGCTGCCTCCTGCTAAGACGTTGTCTATCGGCTGGTGGTGCTGTTTGTTGTGGCGGGCTGCTGACAACATTTCTGCCATGCTAACCCTGCCTTCTGGCAGTGGCACAGCTGCGTTGGTGGCCTCCTCCTCCTCCTCTGCCTTCGCCTTGTGCTTCCACTGAGCCCCCGGTATCATTTGGGAATGCCCTCAGCAGCGCCTCTACCAGTGTACGCTTGTAGTCGCGCATCTTCCTCTCACGCTCCAGTGAGGGAATTAAGGACGGCACGTGGTCCTTGTAACGGGGATCCAGCAGGGTGGCCACCCAGTAATCAGAAGAAGTTACAATGTGGGCAACTCTGCTGTCATTGCGCAGGCACTGCAGCATGTAGTCGGCCATGTGTGCCAGGCTGCCCAGATGCAAAGGCAAGCTGTCCTCTGTGGGAGGTATATCATCTGTGTCCTCTGTATCCCCCCAGCCACGCTCCAGTGATGCCCACGAGCTGCGTTGGGTGCCACCCTGCTGCGATTCCTCTTCCTCCTCATGATCTTCTTCTTCCTCCTCGTCCTCCAGAACTGTGCCCTGGCTTGAATATTTTTGACCTGGCCTATGCTGGTGCAGGAACCCACCCTCCAGAGCCGCTACAAGATTTCGAGCATTGTCGCAAACCACCAGGCCGGGCTTGAGACTCAGTGGCAACAACCACTCATTGGTCTGTTGTTCAATGCCCGTCCACAGCTCCTGCGCAGTGTGGGGTTTATCCCCCAAACATATCAGTTTTAAAACAGCCTGCTGTCGTTTCCCCCTGGATGTGCTGATGTTGGTGGTGAAGGTGTTACGCTGAGCGGATGAGTAGGTGGTCGAGGAGGAGGAAGCGCAGTAGGAGGAGGAAGCAACAGCAGGCAAAGAGAAATGCCCTGAAATTCTCGGTGGTGGAAGGACATGCGCCAAATGGCTAGCCGGCTCAGGCCCACCCGCCACTACATTCGCCCAGTGTGCAGTTAGCGAGATATAGCATCCCTGCCCGTGCTTACTGGTCCATGTATCAGTGGTTATGTGGACCTTGCAACAGATGGCGTTGCGCAGTGCACACTTGATCTTGTCCCCGACTTGTTTGTGCAGGGAAGGGATGGCTCGCCTGGAAAAGTAGTGGCGGCTGGGAACCACGTACTGTGGGACAGCCACCGCCATCAGGTTTTTGAAACTGTCCGTGTCCACCAGACGGAATGACAGCATTTCAAAGGCCAGGAATTTTGAAATGCTGGCATTCAGGGCCAGGGATCGCGGTGGGTAGGGGGTTACTTCCTCTTTCTCTCCGGTGTTTGGGAGATGGACAGCTGTAAGCTTCCATGGGACCATGTGGAAATGCTTCGGGATGGTGGCGTTGCTGTCATATCATCTGTTTGCTGGGTGGCAGATGACACTGTCACTGTAGAGGTGGAGGAAGAGGCCGAGGCAGCAGCAGAAGAGGAAGCAGGAGGAGGCCGAGATCTTTCTTGGATTTTGAGGTAATTATTCCAATGCAGCTTGTGCCTTGAATTTAGATGCCTGGTCATGGGGGTTGTGCTCAGGTTGAGAACATTTATGCCCCGGCTCAGGCTATCATTGCACAGCTTGCAAACCACTCGTGTCTTGTCGTCAGCACATTGTCTGAAGAAATGCCACGTGGGGGAATGCCTTTGAGCTGCCTTTAGTGTGCTAGGTCCCTGGGTGCGGTGGTTAGTAGCAGGCCTACTGTCTAGGGGACGCTCACTCCGCTTTTGCAACCTGCTTCCTCTTTTGCTGTGCTGGTGCCTCTGTGCGACCACCACCTCTTCCTACAAACTGCACACGTCACTCGCATGACCCTCATTTCATGTGGAGTCTAGGACCTCATCATCCTCCACATCATCTTCCACCCACCCTTCACCACTGCCCTCCTTGTCAGTCTGCACACTGAGGCAAGCTGCAGCAGTTGGCACCTGTGTTTCGTCATCATCAGAGATGTGCTGCGCTGGTGTTTCCATGTCCTCATCCTGCAACAGAAGTGGTTGGGCATCGGTGCACTCAATGTCTTCCACTTCTGTGGATGGCCCACGGAAAGCACACCAGGAGAGTCATCAAAAAGCATAAGAGTCTGTTGCAGGACTTGGGGCTCAGACTGCTTGGCTAATTTACAAGGGGCTGAGGTGAAAGACAGATGGCCATGGGGTTCAGGTGCCAACTCTGAGATTTCATAAAGGGACCGGAAGGGAGACAATGTGAAGGAACTGGAGGCATTGTCAGCCACCCCACACGAAAGGCACCCGGTAGGTGTCTTCACCTTCTGTAACTCACGTGGCTACGGGTTGGTGAAGACAACGTCCTACTCCTGTACCTTTGTGGTCGCGTCGTGTAGAGACTACTACTGCTTTGTGTCCACGGTTGACGACGTCGAACGGAGTCACACGTCTGACTGTTCCTCCCGTCACCACTTCCCACCCACCTTCTACTACACCTCCTACTACTCCAGGATCTGAG
>BLSH010364743.1:19003-39497 GCA_018402905.1 Glandirana rugosa | reverse complement strand
AAAAAAAAAAAAAATGGACCGTCTTTCCTAATCGAAGACAACTATACCAGTGGAACAGTAGGACGTTTGGAGGAGAGAACAATGTATCAATAGACCAATCCAACTTTTTTCCGGATTTACAATAGATTAAGTTGGTTATCTTTTTTATTTATTTATTTTTAGAGGTATATGTCTTTGATGGTGGGTGTGAGTCAAGTTCCCTTCTGTTTGTTTTTGGGGAATATGTCTTACCTGAGTAAATAAAGTCGACCTTTTTCTACGAAGGAAGTACTAGGGGGTTCCGGGTGACCTATAAGGGACCTAGTTTCCTGCAGCTATTCAATATGCATGATCAACTACCAGAACCCAGAACCCGAACCCAAATGTTTTTTGAAATGTCCGTGTTCGGGTCCGGGTCCCGGACACCCCAAAGTTCGGTACGGACCCAAACGTTACAGTCCTTGTTCGCTGAACACTAGTGATAACACAAACGGTTGTTGATCCAGGGAATATCCAGTGGGCCTTGGGGGATCATGAAGGAAGCATCTTTTTCCAGCTGAAATAAATGAGTCCATTCTGTATAAGGGGTTTTTGTTTGTCTTCCCTTGAACTGAGTGTGGGTGGTAGTTTCTGTATATGGAGATTTTTATTTATTTATTTTTTCTATTGGTTGAATTAGATAACATTTAGGCCTTTTTTCAACCTAACCAGATAACTATGTAACAAGAGAGGAGGTTTGCAGGATGACAAGGTGACCATATCAACAGAAGCTAATCCTTTCTGCCAGGTAAAAAAAAAAAAAACAACCGGTCCAACAAAGTATGTTGGCTGGTTTTGAAAAGGAGGGGCTTACAGTATGTCTGTGTCTGGTAAAAGCTATGGAGAGACCCCTAGTAGTCAAGGGTCAGGGAGTTGTACAATTTTTGAGGCATAGGGATAGGACCATTGTGTCTGTGTTTCAATTTGCTGCCATGATCTGAGTGTGCCTGAAGCAGGCAGGCTTGGTCCCTGAACCCATTTTGGCTCCCCATCATTTCGGATAGGTGCAGCCACCATGTGGGCAGTCAGGGGCAGGCCAGTAGAGGAAATGAATGCTCGCAAAAGATGGAAATCCAGGGCATACAGGGCTTATATACAGGACATTTTGATGTGCAAATGGTGTTTCATTTTGGTGGGATCTCCAAGGGAAGTTAGAGACTCATCGGGCTGGAATGCTAAACTTTTTTCTCATTTCAGGAAAAAGGAAAGTGTGTTTATTCTGGGTCACTTCTTTGTCTCCTGGTGGGAGCAGATGAGAGTGTTTATTGAAGAAGCTGCAATGATGTGGTGTTATGTCTGCGATTATCTTTAACCAGTTGTGGACCGCCCAGCTTGACGGTGGCAACTTGGCTTGTTATCGCAAACCGTCTTCACCTGATGGCGGCTGCGAGATCGCGTACTGTGAGCGTGCGCGTGCTGCTGGAGGTGCACTCGCACGCACACTGTGTTCCAGGGGAGCGAGTAGGGTATACCCAATCTCCGGCGGCTACCCGCAATGTCTGGTACATGAGTTATATATGTTGAAGAATTTTTCATTTTCGGGCTTGAATGTAAAGCCCCATTGCTACGCTTTGCATGTTCTTCTGTTCACTTTAACAAACTTCTGAGTACATGACTACATTGTAATGGCTTTGTTACATGTTCTTTCTAAAATGTGACAATAAATTGTTTGAACAAGAAATACCACCAAAAGAAAGCTCTATTTGTGGGAAAAAAATGAAGCAAATTTTGTTTAGGTACAACGTCGCACGACCGCGCAATTGTCAGTTAAAGCGACGCAGTGCCGAATCGTAAAAAGTGCTCTGGTCCTAAAGTGGGAAAACCTTCCGGGGCTGAAGTGGTTAATGTCTGTGATCATCTCTCATACTGGCAGTAATGATGTGACTAATAGAAAGTATCTGAACCTGTTATCTGACACAAAGGCTGACATTTTCAGTGTCTTGGTGTTGTGGCCAGGCATCAACATACTCAGGTCCAGAATTATCAGCAGAAGGTCATGGAGGAGAGCGGCACAGGGCAGTTGGCTGTTTAGTGAGAGTACTAGGTGGAGCCATAATCAAACATAGACTTATTGTGGGAAATTGTCAAGGTCCCTACAGAAGGGATGGTGGGCACCTTTCTGATGTGGGACTTGATTTTGGTGACTTGTCTATGTTATCAGTTCACACAGTGAATAACAAATGGACTTTGTTGACAAACAGCAAACAGCAAAGTGCTTTCAATGCAGCAAAGTCAGCAGGGAGCAAGAAGCCTTTCACTGGGGATTTACACAACAGAACCTCCTTACAGAGCAATAAGGGTGTGACAATGACCATTGATTTAAAGTGACAAGAAGTGTCTTGACATGCACAGAGCAATTAAATGTTTTTCTAACTTCCTCTTGCAGTGCTACATTGCTAAATTAGTGGACAATATATCTAAAATATTTGCAAATATGATGGAAACAGTAAGTTTCCATCCAATTGCTGAAATCCCTATTAGTGATAAACAGGCAATGTAATAGTAATACATAAATCAAGAGATAATATGTTCTTTTTACTTATATTCTTGTAATTGCTTGTTTCAAATAACACATCAAAGAATGTACATTTCATTTCAAATAATGTAAGATTTTACAATACAGAATTTGTGCAGAAAAATTATAAAAGGAATCTGAAAATGATCATCTCGCTCATCTCTAATTCTGGTGGTTTGTGTATTCATTTTCTACAGGACTGTAACCTTTCCAAGAAACTGCACATCAAAAGACTACTCATGAACATCAACCTGAAAATGAATAGAGGTAAAATTATTTTGATCTTTCATGGGGTAAATGAATGCTTTCATAAATGCCGAAAGAAGACAACAATTCCAAAAGCTTAAATACAGCTATAAAATATTTACTACCCAAATAAAAAAATACATATGCTGAACATTTATTACAAACTTTGCCTGCAAATAATCTACATATAAGAAGAAATATGGGAAAGTGTATCAAGGAGGTTACAAACACTAGACAAAGCCCATTTGATTGACAAACATTAGACATAGCCCATTTGTGTGGTGAAGGTGCTGCACATCTCATTGTTAACTGGTGTTCCTGCTGTCTTTTTTAAGTGCTTCATCATTCACAAGTTCCATTTATACATATATATATCCCACATCCCATCTCTACTTGATATCTTATGTTACACCTCTGGGTGTTGTCCTCTCGGTTATCCCAGAGGAAAAGCATGAGACTTGAAACGTAGTGGACAGTTGGACCTCACTCATTAGATACTGAGATTATATATCTTATCCACATCAGTGCCTGACTTCACAAATGGGCTTCTGGAAGAATGTTCAAACATTCCCATAGACTCACTCCTAAACCTTGTGGACAGCCTCCCCAGAAGAGTTAACACTGTTATAGCTGCAAAGGGTGGGCCAACTCAATATTGAACCCTGCGGACTAAGACTGGGTTTGTGCTCTAGTGCGCAGTCATGTTCGAACAGGAAGGGGCTATCCCCAAACTGTTCCCACAAAGTTGGGAGCATGAAATTGTCCAAAATGTCTTTGCATGCTGGTGCATTAAGATTTCCCTTCATTGGAACTAAGGGGTCAAACCCAACCCCTGAAAAACAACCCCACACCATAACCTGCTGTTGGGGAAATTGCATATTTCATATTTCTCATTAAGGTTGGCTCACAAATATCTATTATAGCCTCTAATATCCTGGTTATTGCATGACTCAACTTATTGGCATTTGAACGGCCTTATATGGTCAAGCTAGCCCCTTCTCCTCAGGAAAGCAAAGGTCATATTGTTGCTTACAGGGTGTTGGCTGGGGGTGGGCTTTTCCCTTTTACAAGTTCTATATTACCACAGCAAAAACCTATATGAGTCAGTCTCACCAAGAACAGCCATGAGGCACGTCCTGATCCCCTGTGCCATGTCAGAGACTCCATGGTTACGCAAGGAAACACCTTTAGTTAAGTATTCTTGATATTTTCTTTATCTTTATCTGTATCTGTCATTACTTGTAATAAATGTTATATTTTTAAGTATTTGCGTGATCTCTCTTTGCACATATTGAACATAATCCCAAAAACGTGACAAGAGACCTGCCCTCCACCAAATGATTTGGACCAGTGCAAAAAGCAAGGTCCATAAAGACAGGATGAGTGAGTTTGAGGTGAAGGAACTTGACTGGCCTGCACAGAATCTTGACCTCAACCCGATAGAACACGTTTGAGATGAATTAGAGCAGAAACCGCGAGCCACGCCTTCTTATCCAAGATCAATGCCTGACCTCACAAATGCGATTCTGGAAAAATGGTCAAACGTTCCCATAGACACACTCCTAAACCTTGTGGACAGCCTTCCCAGAAGAGTTGAATCTGTTATAGCTGCAAAGGGTGGGTCAACTCAATATTGAACCATATGGACTAAGACTGGGATCCCCTCTTCTCTAAAACATGTGCAGATCACTCCCATACTTAAAAAGCCCTCAATGGACCCCACCAACCTGAACAACGTAAGACCTATCTCATTCACCTCTAAACTTCTAGAACGCTTAGTCTACAACCGTCTTAGCTTTAACCTTCTTGACCCCTTACAGTCTGGCTTTCGCTCGCAACATTCCACAGAAACTGCCTTACTAAAACTCACTAACAATTTACTAACTGCTAAAACCAATGGCCACTACTTCATACTCCTACTGCTTGACCTCTCTGCAGCCTCTGATACTGTTGACCACCCACTCCTTCTCAATAAACTCCGTTCCCTTGGCCTCCATGATTCTGCTCTATCCTGGTTCTCCTCCTACCTATCACAGCGCTCCTTCAGTGTTACCTTCAACTCTCCTCCTCTCCATTGCCCCTTTCTGTCAGGGTCCCCCAAGGCTCTGTTCTTGGATCCCTTCTTTTCTCTATCTACACCTCCTCCCTTGGTCACTTGATAACCGCCCACGGCTTCCAATACCACTTATATGCCGATGACACCCAAATCTATCTGTCTGCTCCTCACCTAACTCCCTCAGTCTCCTCTCGCATTACTAACTTACTAACTGACTAATTAGCATGGATATCACACCACTTTCTTAAACTAAATCTCTCTAAAACTGAGCTGGTAATATTCCCCCCTGCCCATGCCCCCCTCCGTGACTTCTCCACCAAAATCAATGATGCAACCATCAATTCCCTCTCATTCCAGGGTACTAGGTGTAATCCTAGACTCTGACCTGCAACCCTATCACCTCCATAACATCTCTAAAATATGCCCCTTTTTAATTCCATTAAGTTTTATTAGGAAAGAAAGGCATGTACATAAACACAACAATATTTTTAAAGGCATTCCAACGCAGTGGTGCCATTAATATACATGTGTAGGCATTATAACAACATCAATTCTGGAAATCTTATAAACTGCTAGCCCTAAGTATAGAGAAAGGTCATATGTACTATTTTAGTACACGCCACAGGTGTGGCACTATTACTTGTGTTATGGGTCTACGGGTATTGGAATAGAGGGGGAGGGGAGGGAGGGGTAAGGGGTAGATCAGAGGAAGTGTGTCGATTTCAGAGGGGTTTTATGAAGTGGAAAGACGTCTGGGGGTGTTGTTGGTTATTTCAGCGTATTCTTTGGTTGTTTGGAAATGTGTCCAGCAACTCCAGTTTTTAAGGTGGGCATTTATGTTATCCGAAGATATAGCTATGAGCTCTTCTAGGTCCATTAAATTGTTCAGGTTTGAAAACCAGGACTGTAAGGACGGAGGGGTCTTTTGTCTCCAGAGTGTGGGGATGCACATCCTGGCTGCGTTAATCATGTGCATTACTATTGATTTCTTATAAGAATGTTTGAGGATTGTGGAGTAGTGTAGGAGGTATTGCTGGTGCGTAAATTCAATGGGGTATGGGGAGACTCTGCATATGATTTTGTGTACCTGTTCCCAATATGGGGCAATTTTGGGACATGTCCACCATATGTGAAGCATTGAGCCTCTAGGGTTGCCACATCACCAGCAAGGTGTCCGGTATGTTGGGGGAAATCCTATGGAGAATAGAGGGGGTCCTGTACCAGCAGGTTAGAACCTTATAGTTGTGTTCTTGAGTATCTACGTTTCTAGAACCTTTGTGTGCTATTCTGCATATAGATTCCCAATTCTCACGTACCAGTGTTGTTTCTCGATCTAGGGTCCAGGTGTTAATGATAGGGGTGAGGTGATCTGGGCTTAATTGGGAAAGAATTGCGTATATGGTGGCCACTAGGTGTCTTTGTGGAGGGGACATGCAGAGCTTCTCAAATGGTGTCAGGGGTCTGGAGTATTTATGTTTGTCTTTACAGTCATTAAGGTAGTGTCTGATTTGAAAGTAAGCCCACAGTGGCATTGGGGCACCCAGGGTGAGGTCTCTGGTTTTCTCTCGGGATTTATATTGGCCCCGTTCGAAGAAGTGGAGCGCAGGAGGATGAGTAGTAGGGGGAAAGATTGCAAACCCCTTTTCCAATCCTGGAAGGAATTTTGGGTTGTGCTTCAGGGGGTCATGGGACCGGGAACAGAGCCCAGTGTGACTGATTTGCATGACTCCTGGAGGCACTGTATGGGCGGAAGCAGTAGGGAGTGGCCTTCAATTTTCTTTCTCCTATCTTCTGAAGGAAGCCAAGCCATATCTCGCACGGGAAGTTCCGTTAAGGATTGCTCCAAGCGGACCCAATCTTTGGAGTCTTCATGGATGTGCCAATCGACGAACTTACCTAGGAGGGCAGCTCTATGGTATTTTTTAAAATCGGGTAAGGCGATCCCTCCTAAGTGTTTTGGGGCCTTGAGCCTCAATAGGCTGATTCTAGGAGAACGTCCTTTCCAAATGTATGAGCTGATTTGGGTTCGCAATGAAACGAAAAAGGCCTTGGGAAGGGAGATGGGAATTGTTTGTGCTAAGAATAGGAATCTGGGAAGAACTGTCATTTGTATCGTGGCTCCCCGACCAAACCATGAGAGATTTAATTTGTCCCAAACATTGATCTCTTTCGTAAATGTCTGGAGAAATGGTGCAAAATTTAACTGATACAGGGAGGATAACTTAGCAGGGATTCCCAGATATGGGATTGCATCGAGACGCCAGGTGAACGGGAAGGACTTCTGGGATTCTTTAACTACATGGTCAGGTAGAGAGATGTTGAGGGCGTGAGATTTGTTTAGATTTATCTTGAAGTTTGATAGTGCCCTGAACTTATGGAATTCTCTAATTAAATTGAGGATCGAGAGTTTAGGGTTGGATAGGAATAGGAGGATGTCATCCGCAAAGGCTCCTATTTTGTATGTTTTTTTGGCGATGGTAATGCCCATGATGTCTGGGTTGGAGCGAATAGAGTTTAGGAATGGCTCGAGGGTTAAGATAAAAATTATCGGGGAGAGTGGGCAGCCCTGTCTAGTGCCATTGCGAATGGAGAAGGCGTTTGAGAGGTGGCCGTTGGCTTTGATTCTGGCCTCGGGGTTCGAATAAAGGCTCATTATACTTGCCTGCAAGAAGGGGCCCAGGCCAATGTCGGCTAAGACCACCTCCATGAAATCCTACGCCACCCTGTCGAATGCCTTCTCCGTGTCCGTAGAAAGGAAAAAGGCCTTCGTGGAGGATCTAGTCAGCCAGTGGTGGATGTTTAGGGCCTTAATGGTGTTTTCTCGAGCCTCTCTTCCCGGTACAAAACCAGCTTGGTCTCGTTGTATTAAGTTGGGTAAGAAGGGCTGGAGTCTATTTGCTAAAATTTTGGCGAATAATTTGATGTCTACATTTAGGAGCGAAATTGGGCGGTAGTTTTTTACGAGGGTGGCATCTTTTCCTTTTTTGTGGATCACTGAAATGTGGGCTTCTAGTAAATCGGTCGGGGGGGTGTATCTTGGGCCAAGGTGTTAAACGCCAGGAGAAAGTGTGTGGCCAGTATTTCCTGGTTTTGTAGTATATGCTAGAAAAGCCATCGGGTCCCAGGCTCTTGCCTGGTTTTGTGTTTTTCAGGGCATTTTGAAGCTCGTCTAGTTGTATTGGTTTATCCAGAGCTGCCGCCGTTTCTGTAGCTATTTTGGGAAGACTATGTTGGGTTAGGTAATCTTTTATCGATTGGGTGCAGGACGCGGAATTTTGATCTGAGGGCGCGGTTTTCAGTAGATTATAGAGACCTGAGTAATAAGTTGCAAAATGTTGAGTGATTTCTTCGGATCTATGGTACTTTTTTCCTTTACGGTCATGGACTACGGGGTTAGTCATTAGTGCTTTCCTACCCTGTAGTAGTCTAGCTAGTAATTTACCACTTTTATTGGCATGTTCGTAGAAGAGTTTAGAGGATAATAAAAATTTGCATTTTGACTGCTTTCCTAGCTCCTCAAGGAGGTCTTGTCGGCTTGTGATTAGAGGGGTGTAGTCCTCCAACGCTTTGCTTCTCTTATGGGAAGCCTCTAGAGTACGAATTCGGGTGATTAAGGATGCTATCTTTGCCTGCCTCTCTATTTTAGCTTGAGTCGCTAGGGATATATATTTTCCTCTTATCACGCACTTGTGAGCGAGCCAGACATTTAGGGGTGTAATTTCAGGGGATGAATTTAGCACAAAGTATTCCTGAATGGAGTGTCGAATTGATTCATTATGAAGGGGGTTGCTGATCAAAGAAGGGTTTAGTCTCCAGGTCTTCATTTTGTGTTCGGTGTGAGGGAATTTAAGTGTCATGGTTATTGGATGGTGGTCGGAGATGTGCATAGGTTCTATTCTGGTATCTTGGAGGTAGGTTAGGTCTGCTTGAGATAGGAGTAAGTAGTCAATGTGCGAGTACTTTCCATGGGGAGGGGAAAAGAAAGTATAATCTTTGGCATCTGGATGCAAGGTCCTCCAGGAGTCATGCAATGCAAGTAAGTTAAACCGAAGCTTAATTTGTTTTAAAGCTCTGTAGGGGATTGCTGAGGAACCTGAGGAAGAGTCCAGGTGAGGGTCAAGGGGGACATTTAGGTCTCCTCCTAAGATAATCATTCCCTCACTAAAGGGGATCAGGCTTCCAATCACCTGTCTGATGAACGCTACTTGATGGATATTGGGGGAGTAAATGTTGGCTAAAGTTATTGGTTTGTCATAGATAGTCCCTTTGACAAACAGATGGGGTCAGCCTGCTGTTCTTTAAGTTGGAAGGGAAAGTTGTTCGCCATAAGGATGGCTACTCCTTTTGTTTTACTGGTTGAGGAAGATGCATGGTAGATTGTGGGGAAATGGCTATTTGTCAGTTTGGGAATGTTTGCTCCTTCAAAATGGGTTTCTTGGATAAATGCTATCTGTGTTCGCAGCTTTGCTATTTCTCGAACGATTAAGGATCTTTTTTCCGGGATGTTCAAACCCCTAGCATTTAGGGAGTAGGTTTTAAGGACAGAAAGGGGTGGCATGCTACCTTATGCTACTTACAGGGGAGTCTTTGTTAACAAGGTAAATGAAAGGGGTGTATTAAAAAGGGTTGGGAAGGGGAAAAAAGGGGGAGATTGAGTCAGGAGAGGGAGGGTCGGGGAGGGAGTCAGAAGTGAAGGGGATTGGGGGGGAGTAGTAGGGGATCACGTGAGGCCGGAACAATGAGTTTCTGGGACACGCAGATGATCCAAATGGATGAACAGCCGGGAGAGTCCCAGGCTGAAGTGGGGGGTAGTGGAAGGAGCGCTCAGCGAGGAGAGTGTGCGGCTGATTGTCCAGGGGGGAGACATTTCTTATTATGTCAGGGGCGGTGTAAGAGCAATTGTATGGGCCCCAATGGGGTCAAGTGTTATCTGCGTGATGACTTGTAGGGCAGAGGCAAAAATACAAATAATCAATTAAATACAGTACACAATCAACCAAACTTTATCTGGTGTAACATTCAAATTAAGCTTGTGTAGGAGTAACTAAGAATTGTATGAGAATACACAGGGGGGGCCCGACATCGACGGGTCCAAAGGTGCAAAGCCATCTCCTATGAACATTAGAAAAACTTTAGGAATGCGGACCGACCAATATGGAAAAGCCAAGACCAGCATTAGGCGTTGAAAAATTGCATACTGGGCCCAGGGCCCTCTAAATCAACCTTAATGTCCTTCACGTTAAACTACTCATGTAATAACTGTGTCATAAGGCATGCAAACCTGAATATCATGGAGAAGAAATAGCATTAGTGATCATGTCTTGACCAGTATAGCCAGACGTAATCCCCCGCCCACCCGGGAGGCCGCGACCATCTGGGGAGAAGATCATAAAGGTATGGTGGATTTGGTGTTGAAAGTCAAGGTGTTGGGCTTACAATCAGTGATGCCAAGGTGGGTGAGTCAAATTGACTCCGCAAGGGGATATTGGTTTGTATGGGGTGGAAAAGTATTTTGAGGGAAATTTATAGGTGTCAGCCTCCCGATAGGGGGGGAACCACGTCCCACTCTCTCCCTCCCCTCTCTCCCTCCCCAACAGATGTGAATATAAAGCTTAGCGGTTTGTTACTTCTCATTTCTATATCCATAGTCTGTCAGTTGATGATGATCTACTCATCAAATCAGGGTCTTTGCTGGGTATAGCTCATGCTGATGCCATCAAAGTCATATGTGGTGATGTGGTGCACCATGGTCGTATTTCGGCCATGTTGAGCTTGGGTTATTGCGTCAATCTGCGGGGAGCATTGTCTCCCTATTGGTCTGATGTTCTATTGATAAGCACATTCAGCAAAGCGGGCCTGTGGACCAAATGATCCTGGAAGTCTTGAGCTTAGAGGTTTTCCGATAGTCAGGTTGAAACTTAGAGTAAGATGTCTTCTGGGGTTCGCCTTGGAGTAGTGGTCTGGGTCTTGTGCCAAAACTGAGGTCAGGTGCAAAGAAACTGTGAACAATAGAGAGCAAAAAGGAGATGTACCTTGTATCTTTCTCATGTGTCCTACTTAAGAATCTCTAAGCCTCGTCCGGGATTGGTTGGATCGGTGGGGCAACTTCAGGGGGATCCGGGCGACCTCGTCGATAGGGAGTAGTGTTCGGTCTGCGACGGGGTGTCCGCTGTTCCATCTCAGGTGCGAGGAGTTCTTTCCACAGCTCGGAAATAGTGAACTCTTGGTACCACTCAGGTACTGGAACGGGTGCCAGGTTGAGGTGTTAAAAGAAAAGCGGCAGGTCTGCTGTGGTTTGTATGGTGAAAGAGCACCCTTGTATTGTCACACAAAGTCCAAAATGGAAGAGCCACTTATAGATGATACGTCTTTCTCTGAGGACGGAGAGAATGGGTCTCAGGGCCCTACGATGGTTTAGCGTGATCTGTGAGAGGTCTTGGAAAATCTTTACTTCCGTTCCATTGAAAGTGATTTCCTCTTGGTCTCTGGCACGTACGACTAACTCTTCTTTGAGTTTATAATCCATAAAAGAGCAGGTGATATCAAGCGGTGGTTCGCTTTCTCTCCCTCTTGGGTGTAATGCTCTGTGAGCTCGTTCAAATTCCACCGGGGAGTCGTGAGGTCTCTCCAATAAGTTGTTGATTAGAGACTGTAATGCCAGAGGGATTTGGTCATGTTCGATGGATTCTGGGATGCCACGGATACGTAAGTTTCTCCTGCGACCCCGATTATCGAGGTCTTCGAGCTTCCACTGCATAGCAATAAGATGATATTGATATCTCGGGCCATGCTGCTGGAGTTCTTGTATGTCTGCATCATGTCAGCCCGCTGCTCTCTCCACTTCGTCTAAGCAGTCGGAGACCCCTCTTAGTTCCTCTTTAAGCTCCGATACCGTGTCCATTAAGGCATTTTTGATATCCGAAGCAATTGATTGTAGGTCGGTCATTTTTGGGACTTGCTGTATAAGAGAAAGTATAGTAGCTTGGTCTGCATCCTGGTTAGTTTTGGATTTTTGAGTTCCCTCTGATTGGCGACGTGACATGTCTGCTTGTGATGGAGAAGAGTGCGGATCCTGTCGGGTCACTGCCGTCGAGGGTTGGGAGCGGAAAAGCTCTGGAAGATTCCTCCCCTGAGAGTGGGATGTGTTAGTGAAAGGGAGTTGTCGTCTCCCATCTTGCCCATCACCGTGTGCTTGTTTATTTAGTGTGGTAGAGTGTCTCCCCCCTAAGCCAGGGCCATCATGTGCGTTGTGCGGCCATTTTAGTCCATACCGCTTTCATCTGCTCAGGGTAATCTCCTTTATTCTCTGGTTTGTGTGAAATTTCTTAGCTTGGGGCTTGGACAGAGGTAAAGCTGTAAGTTTAGTTTCTTTGAGGAAAAATCAAGGGAGCCAGCAGCTGCTGTACTCTGTCTGCTTGTCTGTTAGGTTACGTAAAAGCAGTCAGTATCCACAGTCTGCCTTCCTTGCTGATACAGCTTCTCTTTAATCAGCCTGAAGTAGGTCTTGAAAGTTTGAGGTTTTCCCTGAGGAGTGAGTTCAGAGTCTGGGGAGCTATGGTAAGGTCTGATGTAAGTAGTGTCCCAGGCCTCAAGATGTTGGGGGCCCGTACTATATCTCTGGATGGCCGCTTCCGTGGCTAAAGAGCCGGCACTTTTATTAGCCTGGAAGAGGGTCTGCTGACTTTGTGTGAACGTCTGGCCCTTAATTCTAGCAGGAGGTAGGGTTCGCCGTCGGGCGGAACGGGCCTCCGCTCCGCGTCCGGAAATTTAGTACGGGGATCCGTTCGCGTTCTAGGCCGCAACAAGATAATATTGTTTCCCCGCTCCAAAGTAGGCTTGTTGGAAAGCCTACGTTGTGTGAAGGCACCCTGGGGTCTTTTTACCTGCAGATTCGCTCTGTAGGGCTCGGATGGAGACAGATGGTTTGCTTGAGTGAGCGGAGCTCTCGCACTACACGTCCTCTCGCCAGCCGCGCCAGGCCACGCCCCAAATACGCCCCTTTTTAACTAATGAAAGCACAAAGCTCCTCATTCACTCCCTTGTTATCTCTCGCATTGACTATTGCAACTCCCTTCTCATTGGCCTCCCTCTCCATAGGCTATCCCCTCTTCAGTCGATCATGAATGCTGCTGCCACAATTATCCTTACCAACCGCTCAGTGTCTGCCACCCCTCTCCTCCATTCCCTACACTGGCTCCCAATTGTCCAGCGCATTAAATTCAAAATACTAGCAACATCATACAAAGCCAGTCACAACTCTGCCCTGAGCTACATCACCAATCTTATCTCCAAATATCACCCAAACCATTCTCTCCGCTCCTCCCAAGACCTCTTACTCTCAAGCTCCCTTGTCTCCTCCTCCCATGCTTGTCTCCTGGATTTCTCCAGGGATTTCTCCCATCCTCTGGAACTCTCTACCTCAACCTGTCTGGCTATCTCCTTCTCTTGCTACCTTCAGGCAATCCCTGAAAACTCATCTCTTCAAGGAAGCCTATCACACCTACAACTAATCTTTTACCACTTCTATCAACTCATTCCCCACAGTTAGAACCTTTTGTACTACCTGCCCACACCCTATTAGATTGTAAGCTTTTCTGTACAGGGCCATCTTAATCACCCTGTATTTTATTGCATTGTAACTGTATTGTCTCCCTTTACATTGTAAAGCGCAGTGTAAACTGTTGGCGCTATATAAATCCTATATAATGATAATAATTAAAGTCCATGTGTGTAAAGGCAGGCATCCCAATACTTTTGGTAGTATAGTGTGTGTGCGTGTGTGTATATATACAGTATGTGTATATATATATATATTGTGATGGGGCGGTCCCCTGTTACGGTATTTGGCCCCCAGGATTGACAACCTGGCAGGTTGACAGGCTCCAGGACTATTATTTGAAATGGAAGAATCTGGTTTGGCAGTTTCTTATAAAGCTTGGTAGAATCCAGTTGGGAGCCTCGAGCTTGGAGATTTTACAGTGATCTGGGAGGGAGGAAATCTCCAATCCTGGGACCAGGCTTTGAAAGCAGCCATGACTTTGAATGTCCGGGTGTGTGTGGGCCTGATAGGAGAGTCAGGACCAAGGTTCTGGGCTCCTCCCTTCCGAGGAGTCCAGGCTGGCAAGGTAAAGGCGTGCATGTCTGCACAGGTTTGTCTGAGAGGACACAGGAGGCCCTATCGGCTGGGCCGTAGCAGCAGGAGAGAGTGTCAGCCAGGGTACTGAGTGGGTTTGGACCCGGGACACTATTACAAGGTAACAAGGCTGAGGTCTGAATGTGAGCAGAACACTGACCAGTAAGGCCAGGAGGCTTGACATTTTTACCATGAGTGATTTTCTTTCCTGTTTTGAAGTGAAACTCCTGCGTGGGAGAACTCTGGATGGACCGGAATTTCTGTTATTTCAATGAACATGGGCTGCCATGCCCTTAAAAAGAGATCCTGACTTATGATGAATCACTGGAAAAATGCATATATCACTGAGATAAATACCCCAATATCACTATATATATATATATATACAGCATCTAACAAAAGTGAGTACACCCCTCACATTTTTGTAAATATTTTATTATATCTTTTCATGTGACAACACTGATGAAATGGCACTTTGCTACAATGTAAAGTAGTGAGTGTTCAGCTTGTATGACAGTGTAAATTTGCTGTCCCCTCAAAATAACTCAACACACAGCCATTAATGTCTAAACCACTGGCAACAAAAGTGAGTACACCCGGAGTGAAAATGTCCAAATTGGGCCCAATTAGCCATTTTCCCTCCCCATTGTCTTGTGACATGTTAGTGTTACAAGGTCTCAGGTGTGAATGGGGAGCAGGTGTGTTAAATTTGGTGTTATCGCTCTCACTCTCTCATACTGGTCACTGGAAGTTCAACATGGCGCCTCGTGGCAAACAACTCTCTGAGGATCTGAAAACAAAAAATGTTGCTCTACATAAAGATGGTCTAGCCTATGAGAAGATTGCCAAGACCATGAAACTGAGCTGCAGCATGGTGGCCAAGACCATACAGCAGTTTAACAGGACAGGTTCCACTCAGAGCAGGCCTTGCCATGGTCAATGAAAGAAGTTGAGTGCACGTGCTCATCGTCATATCCAGAGGTTGTCTTTGGGAAATAGACATATGTGTGCTGCCAGCATTGCTGCAGAGGTTGAAGGGGTGGGGGGTCAGCCTGTAAGTGCTTAGACCATACGCCGCATACTGCATCAATTTGGTCTGCATGGCTGTCATCAGAGAAAGGAAGCCTCTTCTAAAGATGATGCACAAGAAAACCCACAAACAGTTTGCTGAAGACAAGCAGACTATGGACATGGATTACTGGAACCATGCCCGGTAGTCTGATGAGACCAAGATAAATGTATTTGGTTCAGATGGTGTCAAGCATGTGTGGTGGAAACCAGGTGAGGAGTACAAAGACAAGTATGTCTTGACTACAGTCAAGCATGGTGGTTGGAGTGTCATGGTCTGGGGCTGCATGAGTGCTGTCAGCACTGGGGTGCTAAAATTCATTGAGGGAACCATGAATGCCAACATGGACTGTGACATACTGAAGCAGAGCATGATCCCCTCCCTTCGGAGACTGGGCCGCAGTGCAGTATTCCAACATGACAATGACCCCAATCACACCTCCAAGACAACCATTGCCTTGCTAAAGAAGCTGAGGGTAAAGGTGATGGACTGGCCAAGCATGTCTCCAGACCTAAACCCTATTGAGCATCCTCAAAAGGAAGGTGAAGGAGTGCAAGGCCTCTAACATCCACCAGCTCTGTGATGTCATCATGGAGGAGTGGAAGAGGACTCCAGTGGCATCTTGTGCAGCTCTGGTGAACTCATATGCCCAAGAGGGTTAAGGCAGTGCTGAAAAATAATGGTGGCCACACAAAATATTGAAACTTTGGGCCATATTTGGACATTTTAACTTAGGGGTGTACTCACTTTTGTTGCCAGCAGTTTAGACATTAATGGCTGTGTGTTGAGTTATTTTGAGGGGACAGCAACTTTATACAATTTATTTTATTTATACAACTGTTATACAAGGTGTACACTCACTACTTTACATTGTAGCAAAGTGTAATTTCTTCAGTGTTCTCACATGAAAAGAAATAAAATATTTACAAAAAAGTGAGGGGTCTACTCACTTTTGTGAGATACTGTATATATATACATATATACATACAGTATATATATTACAAAAAAGAAAATCTAAACTTTTTTAAAATATTTTTTTTCTATTTCCACATTTCAGGTTTTATTAGTTTTTTTTTAAGTAAGTAACAAAACAAGAAATATAAACAAATCCTTATGAGAGGAAACTAGGGTAAATCAAGAGTGTTACAAATAAAATGGGATAGCCATCCCCTTGAGTACAATCAGTAAGTAGCATGAGTGCATATAATAAGCAAGAGGGAGTACAACTGAACAGCCATGGCAATGTGTAAGATTAGAATAATCTGAGCAGCCTAGGGGATATAGTGGATTAGTGAGTCCATGACCTAAGAACCATGTTCCTACTTTGAGGGGTCATAAGATGAGTTGACAGGTTAAGGATATAATCTAATATCTTTTGTTATCAGGGCCAAAAGCCTATAAAAAGGATTGATAGCATAGAGAAAGAAAGAGTAAAAGAAAAAAAAGAAGGGGGACATAGAATAAAGAGGAGGGAGAGATGGATTAGTTGGGAATAGGTCAAGTGGAGCAGCCTCCACCTCTCTCGAGTACAGTTAATATGTTGGGATAGTAGATTGGTCTAGGGCAGGGGTAGGGAACCTGTGGCTCTCCAGCTGTTGTAGAACTACATTTCCCATGAGGCATTGCAAGGCTCATGGATACAATTACTCCCAAAAGCATGATGGGAAATGTAGTTCTACAACAGCTGGAGAGCCACAGGTTCCCTACCCCTGGTCTAGGGTATTTTTTGCTGAGAGTTCACCATGTGTCGGGTGAAGTCTGCGGATTTTAGGTAATGCAGCCAACAGGCTCAAGTGTGGGTAAACTTGGAAAGGGTATCATGAGCTGTACTTATGAGCTCTTCTATTTCTGCAACTTTCTGAATGCGTTTGGAGCAGTCATTATGTTTCAGGGGGTCTGTTGAGCCCCATCGTATGCACATTCTGGCAGCATTAACTAGAACACAACAAAAGATATATGATATGCCTTCCTAGAAAGAGATGTGTGATGGAGGAGGAATTGCGCTGGGGTAAAGTCTAGAACATATGTGGTAATTTGAATGATGACATCATGAACGTCCTTCCAGTAAGGTTGTAGAATGGGACAGAACCACCAGGTATGCAGTAGGGTGCACAAGCCACTTCCACAGCACCAACATGTGGGTGAGACAGTGGGGGAAAATTTGTGGAGGTGTGTCAGTGTTTATACCATTGAGATAATAGCTTAAATTCATTTTCCTGTGTGAACATTTATTGACCCCTTATGCAGATGTAGAATAATATGTTCCCAATACTCAGCAGATAAGTTCAGAGCTACTGTAGATCCTGCTCCTCAAGACATGCCCTACCGGCATTCGGTTGATGGTCACTAAAAAGTATGGACTAGATAATAGAGATCAAGTGGCGTTGAGGGGCAACTCTTGTACAGATTGCCTCAAATGGTGTATGGGGACAAGTCCACACTGGTATAAGGCCCTGACGGCATATAAAGTAGCATAGCTGGATATATGCCCAAAATGGGAATGTTTTTCCTTCCATCCGCGCTGTCAGAGTTATAGCTCAGGAGAGCAACTTTTTCGAAGGAGTGTTCTGCATAAATGCATTTATATGGCCACCAGAGGCCTGATAGGAATTGCGAAGACATTCCCGGTGGGAAATCATGTTTGTGTTTGAGGGGGGTTAAAGGACCCAAGCGAGAAGGATATTGCTAACTTTTTACAAGCCATGTGGAAGTTCTGGATGATGTGTTCAATAAGCGATAAGCGAAGTGTTCTTTGTTAGCAGAGGGTAATTTTGAGAAATCAGCCAGGGAGTTGCGTGCAGGGGCGTTGGGTCAAATGTATCCGGTAACTAATCAAAGTCATGCAAGATATTAAAAACAGCATAAAAGTAAATACATCCTTCCCAAACTGTTTTTTTTCCCCTATTATCACATTTCATTTCCCATGTTTTTGGTTGTTATTTGAAGTATTGTAGATGATAACAAAAAAGAGAATAAAAAGAACTGTTGCACAAAAGTGTATGCATGCTTGTATATCTCTTTAGAATTTGCGTGTTACTTTTTGGACTCCATTTTTTGCATTTGTTCAACCACTTCAATACCAGGCACTTTTACCCCCTTCCTGCCCAGGCCAATTTTCAGCTTTCAGTGCTGTTGCACTTTGAATGACATGGCCATGCAACACTGTACCCAAACAACATTTTTATCATTTGTTCGCAAAACTAGATGGTTTTTTTTGGTGGTATTTAACCACTTGACCACTGGGCACTTAAACCCCCTTAACAACCAAATCAATTTTCAGCTTTCAGTGCTCTTACATTTTGAATGAAAATTACTCAGTCATGCAACACTGTACCCATATGAAATTTGCATCCTTTTTTTCACACAAATAGAGCTTTCTTTTGGTGGTATTTAATCACCACTGGGTTTTTTATTTTTTGCGTTATAATTAAAAAAAGACTGAAATTTTTGTAAGAAAATTAATTTTTCTTCGTTTCTATTATAAAATTTAGCAAATTAGTAATTTTTCTTCATACATTTTGGCCAAAATGTATACTGCTACATATCTTTGGTAAAAAAAAAAAAATGAGTTTATATTATTTGGTCTTTGTGAAGGTTATAGAGTCTACAAGTTATGGTGCCAATCACTGAATATTGATCACACCTGATGTACTGATGGCCTATCTCATTTCTTGAGACCCTAACAAGCCAGGAAAGTACAAATACCCCCAAATGACCCCTTTTTGGAAAGTAGACATTCCAAGCTATTTAGTAAGAGGCATGGTGAATTTTTTGAAGTTGTCATTTTTTCTCATAATTCTTTGCAAAATGAAGATTTTTTTTCACAAAATTGTCATAGGTTAATAGGTTATTTCTCAAACCCAGCATATGCATACCACATACTACACCCCAAAACACATTCTACTACTCCTCCTGAGTGTGGCGATACCACATGTGTGAGACTTTTACACAGCCTGGCCACATACAGAGGCCCAACATGTAGGGGGCACCATCAGGCATTCTAGGAGCGTAAATTACACATATAATTTCCTGACTACCTCTTGCACTTTTGAAGGTTCTGGAGCACCAGGACAATGGAAACGCCCAAAAATTGACCCATTTTGGAAAGCAAACACCACAACGTATATTCTAGGAGGCATAATGAGTCTTTTGAACACGTCATTTTTTCCACAAGTTTTTGGAAAATGTGGAAAGAAAATGAAAGCACATTTTTTTTTACACAAAGTTGTCAATTTATACAATATTTCTAACACATAGCATGTACCTAGCAAAAAGGACACCCCACAAAATACTCTGCTACTCCTCTCGAGTATGGCGATACCACATGTGTGACACTTTTACACAGCCTGGCCACATACAGAGGCCCAACATGCAGGGAGCACCGTCAGGTGTTCTAGGGGCATACATTTCAAATCTAATTTGACTACCTTTTATACTATTGTGAGGCACTGTGGTGGCATGGATAGGCACTGTAGTGGCACAGATGGGCAGTGTAGTTGCACAGATGAGCAGTGTAGTGGCACGGATGGGCACTGTAGTGGCATGAGTGGGCACTGTAGTGGCACGGATGGGCACTGTAGTGGCATGGATGTGTCACGGATGAGAACTGATGTGGTATGGATGAGCATGAATGAGGCACAAATGAGTCATGGATGGGGATGGATGAGACACGGATGGGGATGACTGAGCACGGATGGGTGGGTGAGCATGGATAAGTGGGTGAGCATGGATGGATGGATGAGTGAGCGTGTCTGGGTGGGTGAGCATGGATGGACGCCTGGGTGAGCATGGATGGATGGCTGGGTGAGCATGGCTGGGTGGGTGAGCATGGATGGATCACTGGGTGAGCATAGGTGGATGGCCGGATGAGCACAGCTGGGTGGGTGAGCATGGATGGATGGATGCTGAGCATGGCTGGGTGGGTGAGTATGGATGGATGGCTGGGTGAGCATGTATGGATGGCTGGGTGAGCATGGATGGATGGATGGTTGAGCATGGATGGGTGGCTGGGTGAGCACAGCTGGGTGGGTGAGCATGAATGGATGGATGGGTGAGCATGGATGGGTGGCTGGGTGAGCACGGCTGGGTGGGTGAGCATGGCTGGGTGGGTGAGCATGGCTGGGTGGGTGAGCATGGATGGGTGGATAAGCATGCATGGCTGGATGGGTGAGCATGGTTGGGTGAGGATGGCTGGATGGGTGAGCATGGATGGATGGGTGAGCATGGAGGTACGAGTGGTTCGGTAGGTCGGTACGAGTGGGTGGGTCGGCACGAGTAGGTCGGTAGGTAGGTAAGAGTCGGTCCATAGGTAGGTACGAGTGGGTGGGTCGGTACGAGTGGGTAGGTAGGTACGAGTGGGTAGGTCGGTAGGAGTGGGTTGGTACGAGTGGGTAGGTCGGTACGTACGAATAGGTGGGTAGGTACGAGTGGGTGGGTCGGTACGAGTGGGTGGGTCGG
>BLSH010364721.1:268524-288682 GCA_018402905.1 Glandirana rugosa | reverse complement strand
CTCTTGGGGTCTCAAAGACAATCATACAGGATCAGATTCACCACATCCTTCTCCCAATCTGACAATGCTCCTTTAAACCATGTAGATACTGTGGGTACTAAAAAAAAAACGCCTACCATAGTGTAGTACATACTGATGATAATTTATTTAAAAGGTAAAGACTAAATGCACTCACATAAGTATGAAGATACACAGCATGTACTGTAGTATGAAATTAGCAAGCCAGGATCACATCTAACGTTCTACAGCCAGCACTGCTCACGTCACTCCAAGTCCAGTCCCCTGATCATGTGATCCCTGTGCTTTCCCAAGTGCTGTTTCTCTTCTGTGAAGAGGAAAATATACATTGTATCGCTTCCTCCTCTCTAGAGGAGAAATCTGCTAAAAAAAAAAAAGTGTTTAACCACTTCAGCCCCGGAAGGATTTGCCGCCTTCCTGACCAGAGCACTTTTTGCGATACGGCACTGCATCGCCTTAACTGACAATTGCGTGGTTGTGCGACACTGTACCCAAACAACATTGACGTCCTTTTTTTCCTACAAATAGAGCTTTTTTTGGTGGTATTTGATCACCTCTGCGGTTTTTATTTTTCTCGCTATAAACAAAAAAAGAGCGACAATTTTGAAAAAAAAAACAATATTTTTTACTTTATGCTATAATACATATCCAAAAAAAATATAAACAAAACAAATTTCTTCCTCAGTTTAGGCCGATATATATTCTTCTACATAGTTTTGGTAAATAAAATTGCAATAGGCATATATTGATTGGGTTGCGCAAAAATTGCATCTACAAACCATGGGAATAGATTTATGCCATTTTTATTATTTTATTTTTTTTACTAGTAATGGCGGCGATCTGTGATTTTTATCGGGACTGCGATATTGCGGCGGACAGATCAGACACTTTTGACACTTTTTGGGACTAATGACATTTATACAGCAATCAGAGCTAAAAATAGCCATTGATTACTGTAAAAATGTCACTGGCAGGGAAGGGGTTAAACTGTAGGAGGCGATCAAGGGGTTAAGTGTGTTCCCTCACTGTGTTCTAACTATGTGGTGGCTGGGCATGCTCACGCAGTGTGCACAAGAGCACGGCGCCGGCGCACTCCCATCCGTAACTGTGGCTTCGCGAATCGCAGTATAGCTACGGCGATTCATGCAGCAGTGCCAACCTGTTGCCGTATAACGACAGTGGCTGTTCAGCAACTGGTTAAAAAGAGAGTGTTTAAAAAAGAAAAATTAACTTGATCAGGGCTTGATATAGTTTAATGAGTGTCCGTATAAGTGTCCGTTAGTGTCAGTGTAAGTGTCAGTTAGTGGCAGTATTAGGTTCAGGGTGATTTAGATAGGAAACCATGTATTATACTGTATCTAGTGTCAGTGCGAGTGTTAGTGTCAATGTGTTTAGAAAAATGTGTGCTACAGTATTGTTTCTTGGCCCTACTACAGGTACAAAGGACAAATAACACACATACAGTATCTCACAAAAGTGAGTATACCCCCCACAGTTTTGTAAATATTTTATTATATCTTTTCATGTGACAACACTGAAGAAATGACGCTTTGCTACAATGTAAAGTAGTGAGTGTACAGCTTGTACAACAATGTAAATTTGCTGTCACCTCAATATAACTCACTCAGCCATTAATGTCTAAACCTCTGGCAACAAAAGTGAGTACACCCATAATTGGAAATGTCCAAATTGGGCCCAAATTGTCAATATTTTCCAGCACTGCCTTAACCCTCTTTGGCATGGAGTTCACCAGAGCTTCACAAGTTGCCACTGGAGTCCTCTTCCACTCCTTCATGATGACATCATGGAGCTGGTGGATGTTCGAGCCCTTGCGCTCCTTCACCTTCCATTTGAAGATGCCCACAGATGCTCAATAGGGTTTGGGTCTGAAGACATGCTTGGCTAGTCCATCACCTTACCCTCAGCTTCTTTAGCAAGGCAGTGGTCTTCTTGGAGTTGTGTTTGGGGTCGTTATGTTGCAATACTTCCATGCGGCCCAGTCTCCCAAGGGAGGGGATCATGCTCTGCTTCAGTATTTCACAGTACATGTTGGCATTCATGGTTACCTGAATGAACTGTAGCTCCCCGGTGCCAGCAGTACTCATGCAGCCCCAGACCATGACACTCCCACCACCATGCTTGACTGTAGGCAAGACACACTTGCCTTTGTACTCCTCACCTGGTTGCCGCCACGCATGTTTAACACCATCTGAACCAAATAAGTTTATCTTGGTCTGATCAGACCACAGGACATGGTTCCAGTAATTAATGTCCTTAGTCTGCTTGTGTTCAGCAAATGGTTTGTGGGCTTTCTTGTGCATCATCTTTAGAATAGGCTTCCTTCTGGGAAAACAGCCATGCAGACCATTTTGATGCAGTGTGCGGCGTATGGTCTGAGCACTGACAGGCTGACCCCCTACCCCTTCAACCTCTGCAGGAATGCTGGCAGCACTCATACGTCTATTTCCCAAAGACAACCTCTGGATATGACGTTAAGCACCCAACTTCTTTAGTTGACCATGGCGAGGCCTGTTCTGTGTGGAACTTCTGCTGTTAAACTGCTGTATGGTTATGGCCACCATTCTGCAGCTCAGTTTCAGTCTTGGCAATCTTCTTATAGCCTTGGCCATCTTTATGTAGGTGTCAGGGCTGGGCTCAGCCTTCCCCTCTAAGAGCAAGCTGCTCAGCTGAGGGCTAATTGCCAGACTCAGCTTCCACTCTGTCTCACCTGACGTCCATATCCTGCTTGTTAGCCAGCTCTCTTAGCTATATAAACTGCCTGGATGAGATCTCAGATGCCTTCGCCTGGTCAACATCTTTGGAGAAATCTCTGCTGTGTTTTCCTGTAAAAGACTTTGCCTGTTTTGACGTTCCCTTCTGGTTCCTGGATTCAAGATCCCTGCTTGGCTGACTCTCCTCCTGGCTCCTGACTCTGCATTCTGTTTGTTTGACCTTGCTGATTTCTGGACTCCTGTTTCACTGGCTTGCTCTGATATCCGCTCTGGTTACCAAACCCTGGCAATGTTTTGACCACGTTTACTCTGTTTATACCATTTTACCTTTTTTTATTAAAAAGTGTGATTTTACTGCACTTCTGTCTTGGTCTGATTCATGGTTCCTGACAGTAGGTGAAGGCCATGAATTCAGAAGATGCAGTCAATCCACTTGCTGGTAATATTTTTTCCAGATTGGATGAGCAAGATTACTGCATGGATCAGTTTGCCATAACGTTACAGACGCTCTTGAATCTCACTGCTCACCTGGTTCCTCCTACAGTGGCTGTTAAGGCCACAACCTGTGTTGCAGGCCGTTCCTGCTGATGCCCAAGTCTCTGTGCATGCACCCGCCTCAAATATTACCTCTATTGGGGGTATGTCTGGTTCTACTCCACTTCCCCAGTGATTTGGGATTGATCCAGTTCAATGCAGAGGGTTTCTCAACCAGGTTGGGATATACTTTGAGATGCTGCCCCAGGTGTTTCCCACTGACAGAAGCAAAGTAGGCTTTGTGATTTTTTTGCTTACTGACAGAGCCTTGGCCTGGGCAAACCCTCTATGGAAGATGTCAAAACCTGTTGTCCAGAGTTACCCAGAGTTTGTGGCCTCCTTTAAAAGGGTATTTGACGCTTCCGCATGCTGCACTACTGCTGCCAAAAGCCTCGTGTCCATCAGGCAGGGTACGAAAACTGTTGCTGATTACGCCATTGAATTCCGTACTCTGGCAGCAGAGGTTGCTTGGAACAATGAGGCTCTCGTGGCTGCTTTTTCTCATTGTCTCCCAGATAACATCAAAGATGAGATAGCAGCCCGACACATACCCACTGAGCTGGAGAAGTTGATTACATTTGACTTTCTCATTGATTCCAGACTCTGAGAGGGACCTTCCCACTTGCGGAAGCCTCCTGTATGTTTGGCTTCGAGCTTTGTAGTCCCACCCGTGCCTCCCTCACCTCCCATACCTCCTAGTTCCGAGCCTGCCAGTGAGGTAGAACCCATGCAGTTGGGCTTCACACGTCTCTCTGCAGATGAGAGAGTCTTTAGCAGGAGGGAGAGATTGTGCCTTTATTGTGGCCAGGCAGGTCACTTTTTGAAGTCTTGTCCTACCCACCCGGGGGGGACGCTTGCACCTGAGGTCCTGTAAGGGACAGACTATAGGTGGCTTTGTTACGTTCCGAGTCATCTGTAAGGATAAGCCCCTGGTTCCAGTTACCCTTTCTTGGTCTGAGTCGTCCATCGAGATACAGCTTCTAATCGACTCTGGGGCTGAAGGCCTGTTCATAGAAAGTGCCTTTGTGTCTAAGCACTCAATTCCGCTGCAGCTTTGGGCCACTTCACTTGCCATTGACTATTGATGGGAGACCTCTACAGCGTGCCCAAGTGACTCATGAGACTGCTCCGCTGACCATGGCTGTAGGGGCTCTTCATCATGAGATAATCCAATTCCAAGTAATTTCCTCTCCTCATTTTCCAGTGGTTATTGGTTATCCTTGGTTACAGAGGCACAACCCCTCTTTTGATTGGCTTCATGCTGAGGTTCTTTCCTGGTTGCCACAATGCAGTAAGACATATTTTCAGAAAGTGGCTAAGGTCTTGTGTAGCTTTTCACTCTCCTCCCTGCCAGAGGAGTACTGCAAATTTAGGGATGTCTTTGATAAAGGTCAAGCCGGTAGGTTGCCTCCACACCGATCATATGATTGTGCATTTGACCTTCAACCTGGTGCCATACCCCCCTCGAGGCCAGGTTTACCCTTTGTATCTGAGGATAAAGCCATGGAGGAGTATGTTGCAGATGTACTTTCTCGAGGGTTCATCTGCAGATCCTTGTCTACTGCTGGCATTGGCTTCTTTGTGAAAAAGAGCTGTGAACTGAGACCTTGTATCAATTATAGGGGTCTCAATCGCTTCACGATTAAGAATGCTTATCAGAATCCGTTGATTTGGAGTTATATGGTCGCCTCAAGGGAACAACGGTTTTCACAAAGCTTGATCTGAGAGGGGCATACAATCTCGTGAGGATCAAGGAGGGCGATGATTGGAAAACTGTGTTTAATACCAGGACAGGCCATCGCGAATACCTCGTAATGGCGTTTGGTCTTTGCAACGCTCCGGCAGTTTTTCAGGAGTTCATCAATGATGTCCTTTGAGATTTGCTGCAGCAATGTGTGGTATTATATCTCGATGATATCCTCATATATTCCAAGTCCCTAGAGAGCCAACACACAGATGTCTGCCGTGTGCTTCAGAGGCTGAGAGATAATGACCTGTATTGTAGATTGGAGAAATGCGAGTTCCATCGTGAACAGGTTAAATTCCTGGGTTATGTAATTTCCACTGCTGGTTTTTCGATGGACCCAGAGAAGCTAATCGGCAGTTCTACAGTGGCCCCGACCCATGGGTTTACGTCCACTACAAGGTTTTCTTGGCTTTGCCAATTATTATCGGAAGTTTATTTGTCTCTGGTCAAACCCCTGACTGATATAACCAGAAAGGACGGTCCCCCCACAGAATTGGTCTCCAGAGTCCATTAAGGCCTTTGAAACTCTCAAGGCTGTCTTTGTTTCTGCTCCTGTGTTGGCACATCCTGATCCTACGTTACCCTTCATCCTTGAGGTTGATGCATCTGAGACTGGAGTTGGTGCCCTTCTGTCTCAACGTCTCACCTCCGAGTGCGCTATGCATCCTCGTGGCTACTTTTCCAAGAAGCTGTCTCCTGCGGAATGCAAATATGAGATTGGGGACAGAGAGTTGTTATCGATCATTTTAGCCCTTAACCTCCTTGACGGTATTCCTGAGTGTGGCTCGGGGTATGTTTTCACTGCAAATAGTGGTAACCCTGAGCCACACTCGGGATTGCATCGCTGGATCCAGGGCTGGGTTACTTGCCTTGTCCCCTGGATCCAGCGATGTCCCCCCACTGTGTCTACGGGCTGTGTCCTCCGCCTGATGATGCCTCTGTGTGCCGGGCTCCGTTCGCTGTGAGCATTGCATCGCATGGGGGCGGAGCCTAGCGGGAAATTCAAAAAGTGAAACGCACAGTAAACATACAGTACACTGTAATCTGTAAGATTACATTGCTGTATCAAATCATTTCAACTCCCTTTTGTCCCTTTTGTGCACTTTTATATAATATATGCCATTCTTTCTGCCTGGAGACTTGAGAACGTCCATGGCATAAAAAAGCATCCCTTTACGTCAGTGGTTCTCAACCCCAGTCCTCAGGACCCACCAACAGGCCAGATTTTAAGTATTACCTTGGGGAGATGCAGGCTAGAATACTGCAATCACTGAGCAGCAAATGATATCGCCTGTGATGTATATCAGTTATCCTGAAAACCTGGCCTGTTAGTGGGTCCCAAGGACAGGAGTTGAGAACCACTGCTTTACATCAAAAGCGGTTTTTGACCAGCTAGAAAACACCGATAGTAAATAAGAATCATTTAAAGAATTGAGTGATACTGGTTTTTGGGGAAATTTATCATCAGACGCTGAAAGTGACGATAGCAACAATTCTGCAACTGAGCAAATTTCTGTGTTTTTGACTTGATTACATTATTGAATACATTTTATTATTATTATATTATTATGTTTGATAATTATTTATAGTTATTTATTATATTCTATTTTTTTTTCATATATATTATAATTTATGATTTCGTTATTTCAAACTTTGTCTACTAGACTCTTGTTTAAGTCAGTTATTCCTAAGAGTTACAGGCCTACAATATAACATTTCAATGCGAAAAAATGTACCGCTTTGAGACGCAAAAATCTGGCATAATCATACCGCCAGGGAGGTTAAAGAATGGATGCATCTCCTCGAGGGTACCACTGTTCCGGTTCTCATTTTGACAGACCACAAGAATCTCACATTCTTGTCTGAGGCTAAATGCCTCTCCCCCAGGAGGGCGCAATGGGCTCTGTTCTTGTCAAGCCTCAATTGCATCTCATTCTCACCTAGTACTAAGAATGTAAGGGCCGATGGGACAGTTTTCCTCCACTTCCAAGATGGAGTCGGTTCCTGTTCCTGTGATACTTCCTGATCGTATTCTGGCTACGGTTCGTACCAGTCTCACTTCACATTTGGGTGACAAGATCCTTGCTGCTCAGATCCATGCTCCTCTTGAGAAACCTTGTGACCGCTGCTTTGTTCCTGAGAATCTCCGTACTGCTGTGCTCCAGACTTGCCATTCTCCCTATCCTGCTGGTCACCGAGGGGAGAATCAACTTATTTGGGCTATTTCCCAACAGTTCTGGTGGCCTAGTCTCCGTGCTGATGTAGCCGCCTTCGTAGCAGCCTGTTCCGTGTGTGCTCAGAAAACATCACGACATCTTCCAGTGGGTCTTCTACAACCCATACCCAATTGAGAGCGGCCTTGAACCCACCTGTGTATGGATTGTATTGTGGAGTTACCCAACTCTCAGGGTAACCCAGTTATCCTTATGGTGGTCGACCGATTCTGAAAGATGGCACACTGTATTCCACTTAAGAAGCTGACCACGTCCAAGGAACTGGCATCCATTTTTGCTCGGGAGATCTTTCGCTTACATGGGCTTCCCAAGGTGATTGTCTCGGACAGGGGTAGCCAGTTTATGTCCAGGTTTTGGCGAGCCTTTTGTGCACAGTTGGGAATTCAGCTTTCCTTCTCTTCTGCGTATCACCCGCAGGCCAATGGGTCCGCCGCATGAGCCAACCAGTCCTTGGAACAGTTTTTACATTGCTCTATTTCTGACCACCATAAAAACTTGTCTGACCTTTTACCTTGGGCGGAGTTTGCTCACAATAGTGCCATCAATACCGCCTCCCGATTGTCTCAGTTTATGGCAAAATATGGTTTCCAACCAGCCATGTTGCCTGACTCGTGTTCCTCAGAGAATTCCAGCATTGAAGGAGCATCTCCGTGGTCTTCGTTCCACTTGGGTACAGGTCCGGGAGTCTTTGCAACGTGCCAATGATAGGTACAGATGCCATGCTGACCACAGACGCCTACCTGGGCCTTCTTAACAAGTTGGGGTGAGGGCCTGGCTGTCTTCTCACAACCTCCGACTCAGTTTTCCCTCACTGAAGCTGGCATCACAGTTTTTTGTGCCTTTCCGTATTCCATGCAAGATCAACCCAGTGGCTTACGCTTTAGATCTTACTTTTAATATGAAAATTTCTAATGTATTTCATGTCTCCTTGTTAAAACCTTTGGTACGCAACCTCTTCACCACCTCGGTACCACGTCCTCATCCTGTTCAGGTTGAGAACCAAGAGGAGTATGAAATACAATCTGTCATTGACTCCTGTAGGTTCCGTGGGTGCATACAGTACCTTGTTCATTGGAAAGGGTACGGTCCGGAGGAACGTTCTTGGGTCTCATCCTTGGACGTACATGCTCCTGTTCTCCTCCGTGCTTTCCATAGACATTTTCCCTCGAACCAGGTGGCCCTCTGAGAGGGGTCACTGAGAAGGGGGTACTGTCAGGGCTGGGCTCAGCCCTCCCTTCTCAGAGCAAGCTACTTAGCTGAGGGTTAGTTGACAGACTCAGCTTCCGCTCTGTCTCACCTGATGTCCATATCCTGCTCATTAGCCAGCTCTCCTAGCTATATAAACTGCCTGGATGAGACATCAGATGCTTTCGCCTGGTCAACGTCTCTGGAGAAATCTCTGCTGTGTTTTCCTGCGAAAGACTTTGCCTGTTTGACGTTCCCTTTTGGTACCTGGATTCAAGACCCTGCTCGGCTGACTCTCCTCCTGGCTCCTGACTCTGCATTCCATTTGTATGAGCTCGCTGATCTCTGGACTCCTGTTTCACTGGCTCACTCTGACTATCCGCTCTGGTTACTGAACCCTGGCTATGTTTTGACCATGTTTACAGTGTGATTTTACTGCACTTCTGTTTTGGTCTGATTCATGGCTCTTGACAGTAGGGCAACAATTATTTTTTTCAGATCCTCAGAGAGTTCTTTGCGATGAGGTGCCATCTTGAACTTCCAGTGACCCGTATGAGTGAGAGCGATAACACCAAATTTAACATACCTGTTCCCCATCCACACCTGGGGCCTTGTAACACTAATGAGTCACATGAGACCGGGGAGGGAAAATGGCTAATTTGGCCCAATTTGGACATTTTCCACCAGGGGTGTACTCACTTTTGTTGCCAGCGGCTTAGACATTAATGGCTGTGTATTGAGTTTTCTCTTACGTTCACTGACAGATGCAGCCCTCTTAGACATGTGGGTTATATGCACATCCTACTAGGAGTTAACTATGCAAAAAGAAAGAAAGAAAGCTGGCCCCTCCCAGGGGGCTGTCCCCTCTCTCCCATATAACCCCCCTGCTCTGCTCAGCAAATCAGTTTTAATATGCCTAGTGCAAGGAGTTGACCTGGCTCCCTTATGGGACCTGCGGTTTATATTTTTTGCTACTGCTTTTTTTCTTTTTTTCAAGCTATCTGATGAAGACTGCTATCAAGAAGCCGGCTGGGGCATAGAGGATGACTTGCATCCTGCAATCTCCCCAGCACGGCCGACCGATGCGAGCTAGTCCTATGCTGTGGCGGGACCCGCTGCATCGTGCCCATTCCGTGCGGGCGGCCAGTGGGTGACCCCCACTTACGCCCGGTGACCGGACTCTGTGACTGTCCAGGGGCTTTGGCCTGTAGCATCCCTTTCCGGAAGGGGAGGAAGGTCTGCGACCGGGTGACTATCCGCTACGCCCGTCAGAGTGGTGAGTGACCCCCTCTTCCCCCCCAGGGGTGCGGAGGGGGGGTGCTGGGCGTACTTTTTGCGATTTTCTGGCCGACCGGTGGAGGGTGGTCACTGGGCTAGTGTCCTCCTGGGTGTCTTTGCCCCCCTCCCTCACCCCCCCCCGCTCCGCACCCCGTGTAAAAACCGCATCTGTGCATTTTATACCGCCATGCGGCGATCCGCTGCCATTTTGCAGCGGATCGCCGCCATTTTGCTGTAGCCGCGGCCATTTTGCTGAAGGTTTTCCTCTAGTGCCAGTGGTGGCCATTTTACTGTAGTCGCGGCCTGCACACAGGCTTTGGCCTCTTGTGGATGATCTCAGCGGCCATATTGGATGTCCCTGGAGCAGTGTAAAACCTGCTGCTGCCGTTTTACTTTCCTTTTCATGTGGGACAGCGTGGCTGACTACAGACGGCGCTTCTTTCTGGCAGTCCTTTTTATGCACTCCTGCTGGGAGCAGCTCTGTGGGCATCAAAACAGCAAGTATAGCTGGGCCTTCCCTGGGGTGTGGTAGCGGTGGGTGCAGTCCTCCTGGGGTCTCCCTGGCGTTCTGTGGGGTGGTGGTGGGGCTGCATTGTGGGAGTGTCAGTTCATTTTTTTGCTAAATTTGACTGTCATTTTCGGTGGTGCAATGGCAGATGATCCTGCAGGCCCTTCTGAGGAGGAGTCAGCGGCAGTGCAGCCTGCGCTGGGGGCACTGGTGTCCCTGGAACAGTTGAGGGCAGTGTTTGGGGAATTTCTAGAAAATGCCCACCTCCCCCTTGTTCCTCAGGGGACGAATCCGAACCAGAAATGGCTTTGGGGGTCACAGGGACCCCCGTGAAACTCTCAGAGGGTGAGCTGGTACCCTCGGACAACGAAGAGGACCAGGGGACCTCAGTTGCACGTGAAAAAGCGCTGGTGACCGCACTGATTTCTAATATCCGTGTGTCTTTGTGACTGGACCAGGCAGGGGAGTCGCAAGCGTCCGCATATGTTTGCGGGTCTGCTAGGCCGCCTAGGTCGCCTAAGGCTTATCCTTATGATACATTTTTTGACCACCTGGTCTATCCGGAATGGCAGCGTCCACAGAATTCCTTCGCCCTACCTAAACACTTCGCTATACGCTATCCCTTTGAGGATAGTTTCGGAAAGTAGTGGGCGTCCCCCACAGTAGACCCTCCGGTGGCTCACCTGAACAAGTTGGAAGGGTCCCCCTCGTTTAAGGACCCAGCCGATAGGCGGATGGAGGCAGTGTCCAAGGCACTTTTCCTGTTGGCAGGATCTGCCATGGCGGCGCAATATCTGTCAGAATATATGGTAGAGCTGCAGAATGATTTGACTGCGTAAGGACGCTGGAAGCGTCACAAAAGGCAGACCATTTGTTTCAGGGTATTCGGTACCTGTGTGATGCAGCTCTGGACCTGCTTCCCATGTTGTCAAAGATGTCTGTTTTTGCAGTCATTATCAGACGAGTTCTCTGGTTATGTTCGTGGTTGGGTTCCCACGCGTCTAAAAAAGGTCTTGCGGATCTTCCCTTTCAGGGTGGCCGTCTCCTTGGGCCACAGATGGATGAAATCATCAAGGATTTCACTGGGGGGAAGAGTACTTTCCTTCCGGAGCCCAGGCGGCGGGAGTTCCGCCGCAAGCAGGGACCTGTCTCTTTGGGTCAGAAGAGGTTTTTTCATGCCCCTGGCGCAGCGGGCAAAGGGTCGAGGCCCGGCAAACCTGCTGCAGGGGCCGGGAAGCGTCCCTGGCAGCGCAAGAACGAAAAGACAGAGGACAAGCCCTCCTCTGCATGATGGGTTGCCCCCACCCGACCACTGGGTGGGGGGACGTCTTCTGGGGTTCACAGACAGGTGGACTGCCCGCATTTCCGACCGTTGGGTGCAGGAAGTGGTGTCCTCCAGGTACAGGATAGAGTTCAGCACTCTACCCCCCAGACAGGTACTTCCCATCAAACTTGAGACTCCCTCAGGGACGACCGACCAGGGGGTGATCGTGCCAGTACCTCAGTTGGAGAGGTTCCACGGTTTCGTGGTCCCCAAAAAAGGGGGGGTCAGACCAGTTCTGGACCTAAAGGCGCTAAACCACTTTGTGAGAGCGCGAAAATTTCGGATGGAATCCGTCCGTTCGGTCGTGGCCGCCCTGCACCAAGGGGAGTTCATGGCGTCCCTGGATATCAGGAACGCGTATCTCCACGTCCCCATTTGTCTCCGGCACCAGTGCTTTCTGCGCTTTGCGGTGGGAGATCTTCACTACCAATTTGTGGCACTTCCCTTCGGTCTGGCCTCGACTCTTTGGGTGTTCACGAAGCTAGTGGCCCCAGTGCTGGAGCTACTGAGGCAGAGGGGCATTGCGGTGGTAGCATACCTCGACGACCTGCTCCTGAGAGCGGAGTCAGCTTTGGCTCTGGAGGAGAATGTGGCTATCACCATGACCTCGTTACAGGACTTTGGCTGGCTGATCAATCTGCAGAAGTTGACATTGACACCGTCCTGTCGCCTGGAATATCTGGGTCTGATTCTGGACACGGAGCAGGCAAAGGTGTTCCTACCTCCGGCCAAGTTGCTGACACTGCAAGCAGCGGTGCGAACCCTGCTGTCACGACGGTGGTCTTCCTTACGGTTTTGTATGCGGGTGTTGGGGCTCATGGTTTCATGGTCCCCTATGCCCAGAGTCACACTCGGCTCCTTCAGCGAGCGATTCTGTCTCGGTGGGACAAGTCCCCACTGTCCCTGGACCAGTTAATCAGGTTGGATTCTCAGACCAGAGGGTCGTTGACATGGTGGCTTCGGGCCCCGGCCTTAACGTTGGGGAAGTCTTTTCTTCCCCTGAATTGGTCGATAGTCACTACGGACGCCAGCCTATCGGGCTGGGTGGGGTCCTGCGGCAGTTGTCTGCGCAGGGCCGCTGGGGCGGCGCAGGAACCTCACCTTCCGATCAATGTGCTGGAGCTGAGGGCGATCAGACTCTGCCTCGCCCACTGGATGGAAAGGTTGCACAACCTCCCGGTTCGGGTTCAGTCGGACAATGCCACGGCAGTGGCATATGTGTATCATCAGGGCAGAATGAGGAGCTTGGCAGCAGCTGCGGAAGCGGCTCCCATTCTGCGATGGGCAGAACTTCACGTGCCAGTGATCTCCGCCATCTACATTCCGGGCATAGAGAATTGGCAGGCGGACTTCCTCAGTCGCCAGACTCTGGATCAGGGGGAATGGTCCCTCCATCCAGAAGTGTTCAGCCAGATTTGGCACAAGTGGGGCACTCCAGATGTGGACCTCATGGTGTCTCGGTTCAACCACAAAGTGAAAACTTTTGTGTGCAGGATGAGAGACCCGTTGGCGGTGGCCACGGATGCGCTGGTAGCGCCTTGGGGTCGGTATCGTCTTCTGTACTATCCTCCCATCAGGCTTCTACCGCAGCTACTGCGCAGGGTGGAAGTAGAGGGGATTCCGATGATCCTGGTGGCTCCGGATTGGCCTCGGCGTCTGTGGTACGCCGACGTGGTGCGAATGGTGGCAGATGTTCCTTGGTGCCTTATGCTGCGCGAAGATCTGTTGTCTCAGGGACCCATCTTGCACCCTGCTTTACCCTCGCTGGCTTTGACGGCTTGGCTATTGAGTCCCAGGTGCTGAGGGATAGGGGTGTCGCTGACTCCGTGATTCCTACCATGCTGAAAGCGTGCAAGTGTACTTCACGCAAGATGTATCATCGCACCTGGAAGGCCTATATTGCTTAGTGTGAGGCGGGGGGTTGGAATCCCCGCTCTTACGTTGTGTCTAGGGTCCTGGCATTTTTGCAGCAGGGCCTGGATAAAAAATTGGCCTTGAGTACTCTCAAGGGTCAGATTTCGGCTCTGGCGATTCTTTTTCAGCGACCTTTGGCGTCACATTCATTGATTCGTACATTTTTACAAGGTGTGCGCCATGTGGCTCCTCAGGTACGGTCGCCTATGGCACCGTGGGATTTGAATTTGGTGCTTTCTGTGCTGCAGAAGCCACCATATGAGAAGATCAGGGATATTCCCTTACAATTGCTATCGCAGAAAGAGGCTTTCTTGGTGGCCATTACATCTGCTAGGCGGGTGTCTGAGTTGGCAGCGTTGTCCTGCAAGTCTCCTTACTTGGTCCTTCACAAGGACAAAGCGGTCTTGCACCCGTCTCCTTCGTTTTTACCGAAGGTGGTTTCTTCTTTTAGCATTAATGAAGATATTGTTCTTCCTTCGTTGTGTCCGCATCCTTCACATCCTGAGGAATTTGAGTTACAGTCATTGGATGTTGTGAGGGCTTTGCGGGTGTATTTGGTGGCTACAGACTCTTTTCTGAAGTCTGATGCGTTGTTTGTACTGACGGACGGCCCGCGCAAAGGATTGGCGGCCTCGTCGGCTACTGTTTCCCATTGGATCAGACAGACCATGACTCATGCGTATTCTGTTCGGGGCAAGGTACCCCCTTTTCCAGTCACGGCTCATTCCACCAGGGCTGTTAGCACTTCCTGGGCTTTCAGACACCAGGCTTCGGTGTCACAGGTGTGCAAGGCAGCTACTTGGGCCTCGGTGCACACATTTACTAAGTTTTACAAAGTTGATGTGTCAGCATCTTCGGATGCTGCTTTTGGCTGTAAAGTTTTACAGGCGGCAGTGTAGGCGCAGCTGGCGCCTCCTGAGAGGTTTCTGTTGGGTTCAGTTGTTGTCGTTTACCCACCCCTCTTTTATGACACAGCTTTGGGACATCCCCACATGTCTAAGAGGGCTGTGTCTGTCAGTGAACGTAAGAGAAAAAGGGATTTTATTAAAACTTACCGAAAAATCCTTTTCTCTAAGTTCATTGACAGACGCAGCACCCGCCCCTCTGCCTTATGTTTGTAAGGCTTGTTACGAACTGATTTGCTGAGCAGAGCAGGGGGGTTATATGGGAGAGAGAGGACGGCCCCCTGGCAGGGGCCAGCTTGCTTTCTTTCTTTTTGCCTAGTTAAGTAGGATGTGCATATAACCCACATGTCTAAGAGGGCCGTGTCTGTCAGTGAACTCAGAGAAAAGGATTTTACGGTAAGCTTTAATAAAATCCCTTTATTTTGAGGGGACAGTACATTTACACTGTTATACAAGCTGTACACTCACTACTTTACATTGTAGCAAAGTATCATTTCTTCAGTGTTGTCACATAAAAAGATATAATAAAATATTTATAAAATTGTGTGGGGTGTGCTCACTTTTGTGAGATACTGTATATGTGATATTGCTTTTATCGTCAGGAGGTTTGCATGTTTTCTTCTAGTGGTGGGTCATGGTGATGGCATAAAAATATACAGCTAAAGATTAAACAAATTATATTTTTACTAAAGTATTTTGGGCCCGTTTTTCTTGGATGATAAAAAAAATTCAGGCAATATCCATTAACATTTACCATCAAATGAACGCCTAATTTGTCCTGAAAAAAGAAGGTATAATCCACCTGGATAAACTAAGTAGTTGTGATGGTTTGTACAGTTTTACTACACATGTCAAAGATGCAAAATTTGATTTTGGTTTTAAAGTGTTACTAAACCCACAGCAGTAAAATCAGTCTGTATATTCGGTAAAGCATGCTTATTCTACTCACTGTGTAACCAAAGGGGTTAATCCTGCGCATTAGGTAAAAAGGCTGTTTGATCCAGTTTTCTCTGATCCTCCTCTTCTTTTACTGTCCACAATCTATCTCCTGATAAAACAGAGCCTTTGGAGTCACTCTTTCTTTTCTTGGGAGAGTGCATGTGATCAGCACAGGGCCAATCAGCACTGTCCAGACAGAGGGCCAGCGGTTCTGCAGTCAGAGGGGAATGAAAACTCCTACAAGCTTTTACCAGACACTGATAGAAGTCACAAGACTGCTATATACTGCTGATTAGAAAATGTATGTAGCAGTTTCTATTTACTAAAATAATTGTATTTCCATCTTCTGTGTACTGTGGGAGACCAGATATAGTGAATGCATGGAGAGGGATTAGAACACCTATCAAGTTTTTATTGCTGGCCAAAATAACCCCAGAAACAAAAGTCCATTTTTTTCATGGGAGCCTTATAGCAAAAAAAGTTTGCTATGGAGGGGGCAGCAACTAAAAGTGACCATTAACCTTAAATCAGCAACAAAAAATAATGAAAGGCAAAAATTACCCAAATAATAAGAACATAAAACAATAAAAGTGTTGATTGCCCAAATAGTTGACCCTAATCTCTCCCTATGCAATCTGTCAGCTTTCCCTGTGCTTTTTCTACAACAGCTTCCAACTTATCAACACTGTGGCTGCTCTTTGCTCTCCCTTTTTTATAGTGAGGGGACTGGCTTATTTTTAAAATCCTCCCTACTGGCCCTTCTAAGCCAGATAATCCAAATTCAAAGGCCAAAGAGTATATTATGGTTACAAAGAGTTTGGTCTGCCAAATTTCCCAGCCAAACTGCTGGCTACAGTTGTACCACAGTGCATTATTTTGAACTATCTTGAACCCATGGTATCAGTGAACCCAAAACTGCATGCCAAGTCACTTCTATGCTTCAGAGGTATTTATTAAATTCCTCAATATGTCATTCACCCAATATTAGTTAACATTTGTATAATTTACCTAAAACTATATGAGCTAGGGCTTACCTGGTATGATATACATTGAATTGACTTTTTTATGCATGATTGTGGGCAAATATTGTATAATAGCCATTATACAGTTAGATTGTATAGGAGGGTTAGTTTTGTCAGGCTGCCTTTTTTCAGTACTTGACCCCAGGCAAACGCTAAGGGCTTGCCCACCCCAGCTTGTGTGCTAAAATGCTGGTGCATATTGTGTAGGGGCAATGAGTGGCAGTGTGATGGGTTACAATGCCATAAAATGACACTTCATTCAATGCACTGCAGTGTGGTGACATATGATGTGGTGAGTTGCGTTGCATAGAAATACAACCTGTCTGCATTTGCATGCAACACACAGCAACTCACTTTACCACAAGATTGTGGTGTGAACAAGGCATATAGAAAACATCTGTTTTGTATGTGCCCTTGTGTTGAGTCTCTATGTAGATCAACCCAGCTTAACATAGATAGTTTGAACAATCCCTTTAAAAAAAATACTATTTTCATTCTGCGGGAAAGAAAGACAACTGTAAAGCCTCTTACACACGGGCAGATTGTTGGCCAACCGAATGTCCAACTTTTGTCCAAATTGGCTGTTGGCGGTTGTGTCTAACATACTGATGGTAGTCAAGTAATCGGCCAACAAAGCCGAACGTAGTGACGTGTTACAAGCAATGCTATATCTTGGCCTAGGCCAACAAGGCCCAGGCCTAGGGTGGCACTTTGCAGGGGGGCAGCACAAAAAGACTCCCCACCGGCTTGCACTTTTAGTGCTGCCGGTATGATAATACAGGCAGGGCTGCCATCAGAGGGGGGCAGCCCATACATATGTGGGGGTTTGGGCGTCCCAAAGGGCCCAGGCAGCGGACCCCAACCAATGAGTTGTTGTGCAGGCAGCCGGCATTCCGCAACTGTGTGGGGGAGGGGGGCGAGTTTAGTCGGGCCTAGGGCAGCACAAAACCTAAATACACCACTGGTTACAAGTGTATAACAAAGATGTTCAGGTGAATGTGATTTGTAAATTAGGAACACAGGTTTACACGACCGAACACTTCCTGGATTCCGAGCATGTGTATTTGCACTTCCAACTTTTTGCTGGCCAACTTCTGTACACACGAGCCAACAATTGGCCAACGCCTTGTTGGCCAACAAAAGTTTTCTAGTCTTGTCAGCCAACTTCTGTTGGAAGACAATTGGAAATCGTCTGTCGAATCGTGCGTACTAACGGTCGGACTATAGGCCAACAGGCTGTTGGACGACCGTTGTTGGCCGATAATCGGACTGTGTGTACGGGCCTTAAAGCTCATCGTAATACTAGGCCACACTACCAATGCATTTTATTGCAAACAGATGACTCTACTAAGTTGCACTTTTTCTTTAGATCCCAATAAACCCAAAACTAATATAAAAACTGCTATGTTTACAGGATTCTGTCAGGGAATATTCCACTTAAGCCAGATGCCCAACTAAAGTCACAACCTTCTAAACAGCTACTATGGGGCCCTAGAAGCTCAATCCATGACCAAAAAAGGATTGTAACATTGCTATCTCGAAGACTGTGAATTTCAAAATGTTCCATGCATCAATCACTTGATTCTTATGTTCAGCTTGTAGCTTAAAAATGTAAACATCCATCTGCCTGTGAACGAACATAAAGATGTCAAAAGGGAAGTTGTGCTAGTTGATAAACAATCCACTATGAATGAGAACAGTGTTGTAATTTCAGCCTTATGTATACAGGCGGTCCCCGGGTTACAAACAAGATAGGGTCTGTAGGTTTGTTCTTAAGTTGAATTTGCATGTAAGTCAGAACAGGTACATTTTGTAAGTGTAGCTTCAGCCAAAAAAATGATTTTTAAGCTCTTTGGATAGCATAGGAAAGGGTTAACACCCCTGTAATGTTTGCTTTGCTGTCTATGTTTCTGTTCAGAAGATTTCACCTCACTTCCTGTGCCAATTATAATTGGATTTTGAAAATTTTATGTTGTGGAAACAAACCTTGGTGATAAAGCTTCAGTGGAGACACCTTTTTCCCATAATAACTCTTACAGGAGTGAATTTCCCTTGGGGGGGGGGGTAGATTTCTTCTCACTACCTGTTGTCTCCCTCCGTTTGTAAGTAGGAGTCGTTTTTAAGTTGGATGTTTGTAACTAGGGAACCGCCTGTAAAAGGTTTTAACTTCAGCATACAGATTAAACCTCTTGTGTGTGCTTTTGGCATACTAATATTATTATCTAGTGCCGTTGTGACAACCATAAATTGTATGTACTTTAACATTACACAATAAGTCTAATGTTCCTTTCTGTAGCCCACTGATTTGGGTAACATATTTTAAATAAAAGCCGAACCTTGAAAATACATGACTAGGGTAAACCTGATATGGCCGGTCACCCTAACCCTAATAATATAAATAAAGGAGACGACACACCAACTGCAGAAAATTGGCCATTAGGCCATTTATTTAACAAAATAACATCTTAAAACATGTTAACCATTAACGTACATCTGTTAAGCAAGTAGTGAGACCTGGGAGGCCCTTACCAGATACAATTCGTAATTTAGTGTCTGCCCCAATACTCAAAACTTCCCAGCCGCACTACGCCGGCTCGGGGACCATCTTCTGGCAGATACACTTTCCTTTCCCAGTTAAACCAGGTTAACCAGCCAAACACCACAGAGGACTCCATACCTAAGATGGATCCTTACCAAGCTGAACTAAATAACTGACGGGCCTCCCAAGCCCCACCCGCCAACATACAGACATTCACGTGAAAAAGGGGAGGGAGGGAGGGAGCTTGTCACGGGTGCTGGCCGAATGCCCGCACTCGGACCGCACCCACACCTAAATCCCGCCCCCTCCAGCCTGCAGCACGCCCCCCTTTACAAAAAGAGGAAGGGATTAACCCACTGATGACCTGGGCCACAGTAAACCCAGCCATGTGGCCCTCCGCTCCATTTTTTTTTTTCGCTACAGGCCACACTTGACTAGGGTAAACCTGATATGGCCGGTCACCCTAACCCTAATAATATAAATAAAGGAGACGACACACCAACTGGAGAAAATTGGCCATTAGGCCATTTATTTAACAAAATAACATCTTAAAACATGTTAACCATTAACGTACATCTGTTAAGCAAGTAGTGAGACCTGGAAGGCCCTTACTAGATACAATTCGTAATTTAGTGTCTGCCCCAATACTCAAAACTTCCCAGCCGCACTAAGCTGGCTCGGGGACCATCTTCTGGCAGATGCACTTTCCTTTCCCAGTTAAACCAGGTTATCCGGTCAAACACCACAGAGGACTCCATACCTAAGATGGATCCTTACCCAGCCAAACTAAATAACTGACGGGTCTCCCAAGCCCCACCCGCCACCGCTCGCAGAAGTAAAACCTTACGACTGCGAGCTCCTCCACAAGCGCAACGCCCGATGTATACCATCTTGGAGCCCCAAGCTCCACAAATCAATGCCCACGGCGTTCAGATGAACCCCATCCCCGCGCAGATAGCGCCACGTGTCAACCTCAGCGTCAGCATTCCAAAATGAAGACGCTCGCCACCGCCCACCCCGAACCCTCTGGGCAGTCAATAAATCAAACCGACCCATTCCTAGGTAGAATCCATACCTCAGGAGACACCACAAACTGGCCTATTGGACCAAATTGACCCTTTCCTTTCACGTAGACGGTCTTCTACCAGGGGCTCGGTCGAATCACGCCGACCCTTCAAAACTCATAACCCCGTCTGTGATTTAATGCTTAACATAGATCATTCCCGGAAGGTCCAGAGTGATGAACGAATTGTCTACATGCAATTACCAATTGTACAAA
>BLSH010364721.1:224057-250145 GCA_018402905.1 Glandirana rugosa | reverse complement strand
CGGTGGTCTCGTCATATGTCCCGGTGGTCTCTCGTCATATGTCCCGGTGGTCTCTCGTCACCCTATATACTGCTCTGGTGGCCCTGTATACTGCTTTCTGGTGGCCCTGTATACTGCTCTCTGGTGGCCCTGTATACTGCTCTGATAGCCCTGTATACTGCTCTGGTGGCCCTGTATACTGCTCTGGTGGCCCTGTATACTGCTCACTGGTGGCCCTGTATACTGCTCACTGGTGGCCCTGTATACTGCTCACTGGTGGCCATGTATACTGCTCTGGTGGCCCTGTATACTGCTCACTGGTGGCCCTGTATACTGCTCACTGGTGGCCCTGTATACTGCTCTGGTGGCCCTGTATACTGCTCTGGTGGCCCTGTATACTGCTCTGGTGGCCCTGTATACTGCTCTCTGGTGGCCCTGTATACTGCTCTCTGGTGGCCCTGTATACTGCTCTGGTGGCCCTGTATACTGCTCTCTGGTGGCCCTGTATACTGCTCTCTGTTGACTCTGTATACTGCGCTCTGTTGACTCTGTTGATTATTTAACAGAACAACCTATCCTGCAGATGTAGCAGTTAGAGGAAAGAGATAAACCCTTTACCACCAACAGGGTGCTTAGAATGATCGGCTTTTATTTATGTAAAACCTTTATCACAAAAGGAAAAAAAAAACTTGCTGTAACCGGTTAAAGTGTTAGCTGGAGTTAATAAATCTAAGAGGATTGTACAATCGGATTGTATAGTGTGTAGTTAGCCGTAGATGGGTTACCATATGAGGGTGGGGGGATGTATTGTGGAGGGGAAAGAGGGTGGTTGTAGGATGAGGGGGGGGGGGGGCACCAAAATGCACCTTCGCCTGTGTGGACAAAAATTCTTGCACTGGCCCTGCATGGAGGCCAAGAAACACACCAGACAGGTCAAGGATAAAGTTGTGGAGAAGTTTAAAGCAGGGTTAGGTTATAAAAAATATCCCAAGCTTTGAACATCTCCTGGAGCTCTGTTCAATCCATCATCTGTAAATTGAAAGAGTATGGCACAACTGCAAACCTACCAAGACATGGCCGTTCACCTAAACTGACAGGCTGGGCAAGAACAGCATTTATGCAGAGATCCACAGCTCAGGTGGGAGAAAACCTGTTAGGGGGTAATTTACTATAGCGCGCATATGCGATTGCGCATTACATAAAAATAGAGCCCAATTAAGCTAATTAAGATTTCAACTGGGCGGACATGTAAATGTAAAATCACGCTATTGCCGGCAAACATACCTGTCAAATCGGCATATGCGGGAATAATTTAAGTCAATGGGGCTCGACCCTACAAAATCCAAAATTCCTCACTGAAGGCTTGTATGCAAGTTATTTTCCATAAAAAGTATATGGGGACCTGGGTACTGCCCTGGGGGACATGTATCAATTTAACCACTTCCTTACTGGGTACTTAAACCCCCCCTCCTGCCCAGACCAATTTTCAGGTTTCAGCACTGTCGCATTTTGAATGACAATTGCGCGGTCGTGCGACGTTGTACCCAAACAAAATTGATGTCCTTTTTTCCCCACAAATAGAGCTTTCTTTTGGTGGTATTTGATCACCTCTGCGGTTTTTATTTTTTGCGCTATAAACAAACAAAGAGCGACGATTTTGAAAAAAGAACAATATTTTTTACTTTTTGCTCTAATAAATATCCAAAAAAAAAATATAAAAAAAAAAATATTCATTGGGTTTGGACGATTTATATTCTTCTACATATTTTTGGTAAAAAAAATCGCAATCAGCGTTTATTGATTGGTTTGCGCAAAAGTTATCGTGTCTACAAACTATGGGAATTGATTTATGGCGTTTTTATTATTAATTATTTTTTACTAGTAATGGCGGTGATCTGCGATTTTTATCGGGACTTTGATATTGGGGGGGACATGTCGGACATTTTTGACACTTTTTTGGGACCAATGACATTTATACAGCGATCAGAAATTTAAATGTCCACTGGTTACTGTGTAAATGTCATTGGCAGTGAAGGGGTTAACCTGCAGGGGGCAGTGAAGGGGTTAACAGTGTTCCCTGGGTGTGTTCTAACTGTGGGGGGGATGGGTTGGCAGGGACATAACAGATCTAACTGATCCCAGTGACAGGGATCAGTAGATCTGCTTGTCCCCCTCTCACAGAACGGGGAACCGCCGTGTTTACATTGGCGGTTCCCCGTTCTACAGCTCTGCAGTCGATCGCGGGTCAGGAGTGGACATCGAGTCCGCCCAACCCACGGGCACGCCCACGCAGCGTGCGGCGGTCGCGCACGCGCCGCCGCCTGTGAGTGCGCGCCGGGAGCGTGCAAAGGGGTGGACGTTCATGGACGTCCACCCGGAGATTCAGATCCGCGCTGTAGACGTCTTTCGTCTATAGCTCGGATCTCAAGCGGTTAAAAATGATTGTTTCAAAAACTTTTTTTTTTCAAGAAGCAGTGATTTTAATGATGCTTAAAGTGAAACAATAAAATTGAAAAATTCCTTTAAATTTCATGCCTGGGGGCTCCCCTTAGTCTGCCTGTATATTGGCACATCTGTGCGATGCATAGAACATGCCACAGCAATAATGACATTTCTAAAGGAAAAATGTCATTTAACCACTTGCCATCCGCCCACCGTCAAATGACGGCGGAGCAGAACGGCTCTTGTCCTGGGCGGACGTCATATGACGTCGGCCCTTTAAGCCGGGATTGCGCGCGACTGGGCGCGTGCATCCCGGCTCTGTCGGTGGCGGCGTGTCCCCGAGACGAAGTCACGGCTGATCATAAATGGTACTGCCCCCAGTTGCACGGCGCATGCGCGTGATCAGGAGCATGATGCGCGGCGCGTCAGTGGCGCCGTGTTCCCAGGGAACACTGCCTGTCACTGACACTGGTCACCCATCACTGACCATGGCCTGTCATCTGTCACCCATCAGTGACAGTGGCGTGTCACCCATCAGTGACCGTGGGGTGTCACCCATCAGTGACCGTGGCCTGTCACCCATCAGTGATTGTGGCGTGTCACCCATCAGTGACCGTGGAGTGTCACCCATCACTGACCATGGCGTGTCACCCATCACTGACCGTGGCGTGTCACCCGTCACCCATCAGTGACCGTGGCATGTCAACCCATCACACATCAGTGTCCATGGCCTGTCACCCGTCACTGACCTTGGCCTGTCACCCGTCAGTGACTACTGCCTGTCACCTGTGGCCTTTCACCCGTCACCGATCGGTGACCACCGCCAGTCACTCATCACCCATCAGTGACCGTGACCAGTCACCCATCAGTGACCACCACCAGACACCAGTCACCCTTCAGTGACAACCGCTAGTCACCCATCAGTGACCACTGCCATCATCCGTCACCCATCAGTGACCACTGCCAGTCACCCATCAGTGACCACCGCCAGACACCCGGCACCCATCAGTGACCACCGCCAGACACCCAGCACCCATCAGTGACCACCGCCAGTCATCTGTCACCCATCAGTGACCACCGCCAGTTACCCATCAGTGACCACTGACAGTCACCCATCAGTGACCACCGCCAGTCACCCATCACCCATCAGTGACCACTGCCAGACACCCGTCACCCATCAGTGACCACCACCAGTCACCCATCAGTGACCTCCACCAGTCACCCATCAGTGACCATCGCCAATCACCTGTAAAAGTCTCACACATTTGGTATTGCCATACTCAGGGGGAGTAGTAGAATGTATTTTGGGGTGTCATTTTTGCTAGGTACATGCTATGTGTTGGAAATATATAAATGGACAACTTTGTGTAAAAATAAAAGCGTTTTCATTTATTTTCCACATTTTCCAAAAACTACTGGAAAAAAATGACATGTTCAAAAGACCCATTATGCCTCATAGATTATACGTTGGGGTGTTTGCTTTCCAAAATGGGGTAATTTTGTGGGTAATTCCATTGTCCTTGTGCTCCAGGACCTTCAAAAGTGTAAAAGGTGGTTGAGAAATGAGATGTGTAATTTATGCTCGTAGAACGCCTGAAGGTGCTAGTTCAATGTTGGACCTCTGTATGTGGCCCGGCTGTGTAAAGGTCTTACACATGTGGTATCGCCATACTCAGGGGGAGTAGTAGAATGTATTTTGGGGTGTCATTTTTGCTGCATACATGCTATGTGTTGGAAATATCATATAAATAGGCAACTTTGTGTAAAAAAAATGCGTTTTCATTTTTTTCCCACATTTTCCAAAAGCTACTGGAAAAAAATGACATGTTCAAAAGACTCATTATGCCTCATAGATTATATGTTGGGGTGCTTGCTTTCCAAAATGGGGTCATTTTGTGGGCAATTCCATTGTCCTTGTGCTCCAGGACCTTCAAAAGTGTAAAAGGTGGTTGAGAAATGAGATGTGTAATTTATGCTCGTAGAACGCCTGAAGGTGCTAGTTCAATGTTGGACCTCTGTATGTGGCCCGGCTGTGTAAAGGTCTTACACGTGGTATCGCCATACTCAGGGGGAGTAGTAGAATGTATTTTGGGGTGTCATTTTTGCTGCATACATGCTATGTGTTGGAAATATCATATAAATAGGCAACTTTATGTAAAAAAAAATGTGTTTTCATTTTTTTCCCACATTTTCCAAAAGCTACTGGAAAAAAATGACATGTTCAAAAGACTCATTATGCCTGATAGATTATACGTTGGGGTGTTTGCTTTCCAAAATGGGGTAATTTTGTGGGTAATTCCATTGTCCTGGTGCTCCAGGACCTTCAAAAGTGTAATAGGTCGTTAGGAAATTAATGAGATGTGTAATTTATGCTCGTAGAACGCCTGAAGGTGCTAGTTCAATATTGGGCCTCTGTATGTGGCTAGGCTGTGTAAAAGTCTTACACATGTGGTATCGCCATACTCAGGGAGAGTAGTAGAATGTATTTTGGGATGTCATTTTTGCCATGTACATGCTATGTGTTGGAAATATCATATAAATGGACAACTTTGTGTAAAAAAAAAGCGTTTTCATTTTTTCCCCACATTTTCCAAAAACTACTGGAAAAAAAATGACATGTTCAAAAGACTCATTATGCCTGATAGATTATACGTTGGGGTGTTTGCTTTCCAAAATGGGGTAATTTTGTGGGTAATTCCATTGTCCTGGTGCTCCAGGACCTTCAAAAGTGTAATAGGTAGGTGGTTGAGAAATGAGATGTGTAATTTATGCTCGTAGAACGCCTGAAGGTGCTAGTTCAATATTGGGCCTCTGTATGTGGCTAGGCTGTGTAAAAGTCTTACACATGTGGTATCGCCATACTCAGGGAGAGTAGTAGAATGTATTTTGGGATGTCATTTTTGCCATGTACATGCTATGTGTTGGAAATATCATATAAATGGACAACTTTGTGTAAAAAAAAAGCGTTTTCATTTTTTCCCCACATTTTCCAAAAACTACTGGAAAAAAAATGACATGTTCAAAAGACTCATTATGCCTGATAGATTATACGTTGGGGTGTTTGCTTTCCAAAGTGGGGTCATTTTGTGGGCAATTCCATTGTCCTGGTGCTCCAGGGCCTTCAAAAATGTGATAGGTCGTCATGACATTAGATGTATATTTTATGTCCCTAGAATACCTGACAGCGCTCCCTGCATGTTGGGCCTCTGTATGTGGCCAGGCTGTGAAAAAGTCTCAGACATGTGATATTGCCATACTCAGGAGGAGTAGCAGAATGTGTTTTGGGGTGTAATTTGTGGTATGCGTATGCTGGGTGTGAGAAATAACCTGTTAATATATGACAATTTTGTGGAAAAAAAAGAAAAAAAAAATCTTCATTTTGCAAAGAATTGTGGTAAAAAAATACAACTTCAAAAAATTCACCATGCCTCTTGCTAAATACATTGGACTGTCTACTTTCCAAAAAGGGGTAATTTGGGGGGTATTTGTACTTTCCTGGCTTGTTAGGGTCTCAAGAAATGAGATAGGCTGTCAGTATATCAGGTGTCATCAGGTGTGATCAATGATTGGCACCATAGCTTGTAGACTCTATAACTTACACAAGGACCAAATAATATACACTTATTTGGCTAATGTTTACCAAAGATATGTAGCAGTATACATTTTGGCCAAAATTTATGAAGAAAAAATACTGATTTGCTAAATTTTATGACAGAAACAAAGAAAATGCATTTTTTCACAAAATTTTCTAACTATTTTTATTTATAGCACAAAAAATAAATAACCCACTAGTGATTGTATACCACCAAAAGAAAGCTTGATTTGTGTGAAAAAAGGGACATAAATTTCATATGGGTACAGTGTTGCATGACTGAATAATTGTCATTAAAAATGTGATAGTGCTGAAAGCTGAAAAATGGCCTTGACGGATAGTGGGTTTTCATGCCCAGTATTGAGGTGGTTAAACTTGCTCGCAGCTGTAATGTATTTCCGGCTCCCAGCAATATAGATAAAAGAAATTCCAAAAAATTTTACATAGGGTCCCCCAATATCCATACCAGACCCTTATCCAAGCATGCAGCCTGGAGGTCAGCACCCCCCTCCTGAGACATACAAGGCCACATGACTTCAACATGTGATGGTGATGGAGACAAGGGCCTCTTCCCATCAACCCTGGCCGGGGTGTGTTGGGGTCTGCGGGTGGAGGGCTTATCGGAATCTGGAAGCCCCTTTTAACAAGGGGGCACCCAGATCCCGACCCTCCCTATGTGAATAAGTATTAGGTACATCATACCCCTACCCATTCAACAAAAAATAGTGTAATGTGACAAAAGACAGTAGCCAGTTTTTGACAAGTCCTTTCTTAAAAATGTCTTCTTTCAACGCTTCTTCCTCCTTCTTCCTCTGGTCTTCTCCTTCCCTGCTTCTTCATCCGTCTTCTCCTTCCCAGCTTCTTCCTCTGATCTTCTCTTTCTTCCTCCGGCTTATTCTTCCCCGCTTCTTCCTCCGGTCTTCTTCTTCCTCCGCCGCCGCCCGCTACAGTTTAAAAAAAACAAACCTACTCCAATGCTGCGATCGGGCGGATTACGTCATTCTGAGACCCTTGTGACTTCCCCACCCGGGGCATGATGGGTCCATGATGTCACAAGGGGGTGGGGTCTCCGAATTATGTCATCCGGTGGCCACGCCCCATAGTTTTATATGAAATGTGCACCATGGAAGCGGACAGATCGGTGGGCTGCAGCGTCAGAGGAGGGACTTTTTTATGTTCAGTGGGTCGGTGGCAGGAGTGGCGGTGGAGGAAGAAGAAGAAACCAGAGGAAGACAGAAGGAAGAATGAGAAGACCAGAGGAATAAGTGGGGAAGGAGAAGACGGAGGAGGACTGGAGGAAGAAGGAGAAGAAGAAGTGGGGAAAGAAAAAGACATTTTTATTTTAATAAAGGGCTTGTCAAAAACTGGCTATTGTCTTTTGTCACATTACACTACTTTTTTTGGTGAATGGGTAGGGATATGATGTACCCCTATACTCATTCACATGGGGGGCGGGATCTGGGGGCCCCCTTTTTAATTAGGGGCTTCCAGATTCCAATACACCCCCCGCCCACAGACCCTGACAACTACAGGCCAGGGTTGTTGGGAAGAGGCCCTTGTCTCCATCAACAGGGCCATCAAGAGGGCATGTGGCCTGGTATGGTTCAGGGGGGGTGCTCGCTCTCCCCCCCCGCCTCTTTCCTGACCTGCTGGGCTACATGCTCTGATAAGGTTCTGGTATGGATTTTGGGGGGGATCCCAAGTCATATTTAAAAAATATTTTGGTGTGGGGTTCCCCTTAAGATCCAGACCAGACCCAAGGGGCCTGGTATGGACTGGGAGGAGGGACTGCACGCCGTTTTTTGTCTGGATTTTTGTAATTCCACACCATAATATTACTGAATACTTCCATACCATTGCATACATTTGAAGAGTTAAAATTATGGAATAAACCAAACTGATGTTCATTGGCTAATTATGCTGCTGAGTACAATGCAAGTTTTTAGGAGGATTCAAACACATGGCTTGAACCTTTGAAGGTAGCAAGGCATACCACTACACTACAGGAGCTGAGGACAATTATACATAGAAAATACAATTACTAATGTTTGATTCTTTTCATTCTATACAATAATGTTTTGCATTTGAGGCATTAATATTAAGGTAACAACTATGCTCATGTGGCATTGGCTATTAGGCAATCGCATATTGTCAGCATATGCTGCTGATTAAGATGTAAGTTTTGCGTTTTTTATTTTCACAGTATACAGCTGTGTAAAAAATTGTGTGGGGTCCCGCCCTATCTGAAATCAAACCAAATATATAGAATTGCTATGTGAATGAATGATCCCCCTTAATTATTGGTGTCTGTATACTAGTGACAAAATGACTGCCGCATTACCTAGTATTTTACACAGTTAATACATAGGATGGATATACAGCAGGGTACTGCGCAATCAGTGTGACAGACACGACTTGATCCAATCAAAATTGTGAAACAATCAAACAAAGTGCCAATAATTGATAAAGGTGTATAGAGTATTAATAAAGTGACTAAGTGCATAGATGCATGAAAATCAATAAGTATCGGAAGTGTCTCAGTGTCCTAGATGTAAACAAAAGACTCAAAGTTAAACTATAAGGGTGAGTTAGTGCAACATAAAGTGCAAATAGTTGAATATGTGTGGCAGATTCAATAGTATCACAATATTACTCTTATGCAACTACATTAACAAGTCCATATATCACTCAATTAAATATATTAGAGTATCTCTTGAAACAGTCCCAATTATTTCCAGCAGGTGACTTACTGCTTCAAAAAGTGCTCAAATGAATCCATAAGGTGTTTTAAATAGTGCAGTTGGAGCCAATCTGGTGGGTTTCTCTGTACACCGCCAGAGGGACTTCTGTGATGGTGCTATCCCCAACCGTGCTCTCAGAACTCTCACCTTAATATAGCAGTAAATACGCCTTAAGATAAGGATCAACTAGCTGCAATACACGGTCTTCCCCTTTAAGGGGGTCCTTCAATCATCTCCTTTTTCTCCTATCTGGCGTCTGCTGTGTTAGGAATTTCTGAGGAACGTGCAACTGAGACCACGGTTCATGTAAATAGGAAGATTCCTGTAAGTAGAGAGGGAGGCTTAAAGTATGGCTTGTTCTTATCTTTATTAGCTGTCCCTTTCCAGCTGGTTGCTAAGCAAGGGGCCGGAAAGCCAGCCAAGCGTCCTTAACAACCGATGAGTCATCAGCTGTCAGTGGGATTCCCAGCTGACAGGTGAATGTAAAAACCCCTTTGGGTCTGGTATGGATTCAGAGGGGATCCCACAATGCCAAACTAAAAAAAAAATAACTTTAAATTTATTTGTTTTTATTTATTTATTTATTTTTTTAATTATTGTACCTTAGTATATTGGTGTTCTCCTTTAACCACTTCACACAAAACAATGTACCTGTACGTCGGTCAAGTGGATTTATCGGTCATAACGGCCAATCCAGCTCGGCAGCCGCTCGCTCGTTATTTCAGGCAGCAGAAGGGGACACCCCCCCCCCCCCTCACCCTCCACCACTCTTCCCCGACCTCCCGTCCCACCGAGAGGCAGGAGCATCCCAAAAGCATCCGTAAGGAGTCCTTTTGCGACGAAACTTGGTCGGGTAAGGAGTTTTTTCTGTGTCACCGCAACCAGTATTGAATTTTACTTGACTTATACCGGTATTTGTACAACTTTTTAAACTTACTGGCTGCTGGACCTTTCATAAGTGCCTTAGCCTGTAATAAATATGTCATTTTGATATACTACACTATTGGCACCCCCCCTTTTCATTTATTACAAGGAGGAGAAGCTGTGGTGAGATCATCTATGCTGGAGGTGGCATACACCCACATGTCTGTTTGACCTTCCATAACTAGAGGGTCCACCTACTTTGGTAAGCATTCAGTTTGCTGTATGTTGGTGAATCACTGGGTGGAGGAAGTTTCTATTCCGAACTAGTCTCCACAGTCTGACGGAAGTTGGATTTTTTTTTTTTTATTATTCACAGTTTTTTCTTTTTACGTGAGTCATTTTTCACATTAACTTTATTGCTGATTTGTGCATGATTGTATAGCACAACTTGTTGTCTCTATAAAGCTGATTGTTCTTTTATAATAGTGACAGATCACTCATCTTATAAAGGGGTGCGGGGATGAGAATGGGACCAAGTGCTATATGGATTAAAACAAAAAACAGAGGTTGCACTGTATCTGTTTTTTCTTTATTTTTTTGATTCACATGTGGGAATGATAGATGCTAGCAGCAGCAATTTGTTATTTAGCACAGTAGGTGGGTAGCAGAGGAGTACATACAATTTTATCAAGTGCTATATGCTCCTGAGGTCCTGGGGAGTTAAATAAATAATTAGGAAAAAAAAATAGCAAAAATAGTTTTACTTTACCTTGGCAGCAAAACTAACCATCATTAGATTGTTGAAATATATTTTAACCAGATGCATTGATTAATAATTAAAGTCACTTATATGTACTGGCAGCATGGCCTAGCATAAGTCAGACACATTTGCTGTAATTATCAGAAAAGCTTGCTGGGCACTTAAACCCCCTTCCTGCCCAGGCCAATTTTCAGTTTTCAGGGCTGTCACGTTTTGAATGACAATTGCGCGGTCATGCTATACTGTACCCAATTTAAATTTTTATAATTTTTTTCACACAAATAGAGCTTTCTTTTGGTGGTATTTAGTCACTGCTGGGTTTTTTATTTTTTGCTAAAAAAAAATGTAAAAAAGACCGAAAATTTTGAAAAAAAAAAGTTTGTTGTTAAAATTTTGAAAACAGGTAATTTATCTCCATTATTGATGTGCACTGATGAGGCAGCACTGGTGAGCACGGATTAGGTGCCACTGATGGGCGGCACTGATGGGCGGCGACACTGATGGGCACTGGTTGGCAGCACTGATGGGCATTGATAGGTCGCACTGGTGGGCATTGATAGGTGACACTGGTGGGCAATGGTAGGAGGCACTGGTGGGTACTGGTAGGCAGCACTGAAGGGCACTGCATAGCAGTAGTGCCTTTCCGTTTGCAGGACCGATGTCCCTCTGTCTGAAACCTGTGATCGGCTTTTTTTTCCCTCACGCTGTCTCACGCCAAATGCTGATCTTTTGTTTACATCACGTGATCAGCTGTCATTGGTTGACAGCTGATCACGTGGTAAGGGGCTGGGTTCGGCCCCTTACACCGATCTGTGATCAGCCGAGTCTCATTGACTCAATGATCACAGAGCGTGCCACGCGTGTCCCACAGGGGACGTGTAGGGAGCTTGTGCATGGTAGGATGGCAATTAAGGCCCGCACTGTATCGCTTGGGCGTGACGTGGTTAAAAAGTTGTGCACCAAGCATATTCTCTGCACCTTACACACACACAAACACCCACACTTTTCATTCTGAAAGAAATAGAAAAAAATAAAACTTTTCTCAGAAACTCTATTCCTCTTTAGTGTAAAACACATACATTATATTCTTGCATTCAGTCCAACCCTCTTTATCCAATTGCTGTGGATCTCTTATGGGGTTAATTATATTGTAGCAAAGTGTAATTTCTTCAGTGTTGTCACATGAAAAGATATTATAGTGAGTACACCCCTCACATTTTTGTAAATATTTTATTATATCTTTTCATGTGACAACACTGAAGAAATTACACTTTGCTACAATGTAAAGTAGTGAGTGTACAGCTTGTATAACAGTGTAAACTTGCTGTTCCCTCAAAATAACTCAACACACAGCTATCAATGTCTAAACTGCTGCAAACAAAAGTGAGTACACCCCTAAGGGAAAATGTCCAAATTGAGCCAAATTAGCCATTTTCCCTCCCCGGTCTCATGTGACTCCTTAGTATTACAAGGTCTCAGGTATGAATGGGGAACAGGTATGTTAAATTTGGTGTTATCACTCTCACTCTGTCATACTGGTCACTGGAAGTTCAACGTGGCACCTATTCGGAAAGAACACTCTGAGGATCTGAAAAAAGAATTGTTGTTCTACATAAAGATGGCCTAGGCTAAAAGAAGATTGCCAAGACCCTGAAACTGAGCTGCAGCACGGTGGCCAAGACCATACAGCGGTTTAACATTACAAGTTCCACTCAGAACTGGCCTTGTCATGGTTGACCAGAGAAGTTGAGTGTACATGCTCAGCATCATATCCAGAGGTTGTCTTTGATAAATAGGCGTATGAGTGCTGCCAGCATTGCTGCAGAGGTTGAAGGGGTGGAGCCAGTCAGTGCTCAGACCATATGCTGCACACTGCATCAAATTGGTCTGCATGGCTGTCATCCCAGAAGGAAGCCTCTTCTAAAGATGATGCACAAGAAAGCCTGCAAACAGTTTGCTGAAGACAAGCAGACTAAGAGCATGGATTACTGGAACCATGTCCTGTGGTCTGATGAGACCAAGATAAACTTATTTTGTTCAGATGGTGTCAAGCGTGTGTGGTGGCAACCAGGTGGGGAAGACAAAGACAAGTGTGTCTTGTCTACAATCAAGCATGGTCGTGGGAGTGTCAAGGTTTGGGGCTGCATGAGTGCTGCCAGCACTGAAGAACTACAGTTCGTTGAGCGAACCATGAATGCCAACATGTACTGTGATATACTGAAGCAGAGCATGATCCTCTCCCTTCGGAGACTGGGCCGCAGGGCAGTATTCCAACATGAAAACGACCCCAAACACACTTCCAAGACGACCACTGCCTTGCTAAAGAAATAAAAAGAATGGCCACACACCACTATAAGATCCAAGATCCTTTATTGGACATCCCAAGTGACACCACAGGACCAGATTGCCTGGTAGACGCATTTCACACAGTTCAGATGTGCTTTATCATTACACGGGTATGTCTCAATAGTACTCCTCATATAGCCCCACCTTCAACGGGTGTCCCGAGGCACTAATCACAGACTCCCTGTTACCTAAGATCAAAATGTGGAGAAAATATATATATATATATATATATATATATATATATATATATATATATACATGAGTAAACCACATATATAGTAAAAACACCTAGTGAAGCAAGATAATGAAAACATGAGCAAATGAAAAAATAATAATAGCAGACTATCATGGTAAAAACATATAGTCCTTTCACCAATCTCTCTCCCTGCATCCATTCTGAGTGCTCATAAGTAGGCGGTACCTCCCCCAGATGAGAATCACTGTTAACAATGTGAATAGGGGAGCCAACCAAGATTGGAAAGCTTCACATAGCAGAACAAGCAGAGAAAAAGCAAAAAAAGGGGAAAAACCGAGGAAAAGAGGAACAAGAACAAAGAGAAGATGTAAGAAGCAGAATGTGTAAAACATAGGTGTGCTCCATAAAGACCAAGAGCACTACCGCAAAATAGAATAAAAGCAATAAGGTTAGTGGGCGATGGAACATGAGCAAAGCCAGTATATTGTCCTATGTCTCCGGATATTAATACAGAGGCATACAACAAGCCACATGTTTACAACCGCCCAGCTATAAAATACAACACTCCCACATCTTCTAGCAATGTGTAGTAATCCAAGGTACCCAATCCTCATAACAAAGTAGAAGATGAATATATATACAGGGAATAGGTATATAACTGTAGAAATAGAAATCACATCATTAACCATCATCTGTATGTGTATATAAGGGATGACAAAATACCAATTGCAGCTGGAGAAAACTGTATATCAGTTATTCATGAAAGTGACTCACATCCTACTCGAAGATATATACAGCTTTCTCTGGCTGCAATCGGTATTCTGTCATCCCTTATATGCACACATATGGACGATGTTTAATGACGTGATTTATATTTCTACAGTTAGATACCTATTCCCTGTATGTGTATATATTCATCTTCTACTTTGTTACGAGGATTGGGTACTTGGCTTACTACACATTGCTAGGAGATGTAGGAGTGTTGTATGTTATAGTTGGGCGGTTGTAAACATGTGACTTGTTGTATGTCTCTGTATTAATATCAGAAGACCTAGGACAATATACTGCCTTTGCCTTTTGTCATGTTCCACCGCCCACTGATATATATAGTTTCTCCACACATTTATCATGGGTAACAGGGAGTCTGTGATTAGTGCCTTGGGAAACCTGTTGAAGGTGAAGGTGGGGCTATATGAGGCGTACGATTGAGACATACCTGTGTAATGATTAAGCACATCTGAACTGTGGGAAACGTGTCTACCAGGCAATCTGGTCCTGTGGTGTCACTTGGGATGTCCAATAAAGGATCTTGGATCTTATCATGGTGTGCGGCCATTCTTTTTATTTTCATTGTCTGCGGAGGTGAGCCAGGGCGGGCACCCACTGGTTCCTCTAGGCTTCTCCTTCTCACCTGGAGCAGCGAGGTTTCCTTGTTTAGCCTTGCTAAAGAAGCTGAGGGTAAAGTTGATGGACTAGCCAAGCATGTCTCCAGACATAAACCCTATTGAGCATCTGTGGGGCATGCTCAAATGGAAGGTGGAGGAGCGCAAGGTCTCTAACATCAACCAGCTCTGTGATGTCGTCAGGAGTGGAATAGGACTCCAGTAACAACCTGTGAAGCTCTGGTAAATTCCATGCCCAAGAGGGTTAAGGCAGTGCTGGAAAATAATTTTCCAATTTGGACATTTTCACTTAGGGGTGTACTCACTTTTGTTGGCAGTGGTTTAGACATGAATGGCTGTGTGTTGAGTTATTTTGAGGGGAGAGCAAATTTATACTGTTATACAAGCTGTATACTCACTACTTTACATTGTAGTAGTGTCATAAAAGTGTAATTTCTTCAGTGTTGTCACATGAAGATACAATAAAATATTTACAGAAATGTGAGGGGTGTACTTACTTTTGTGAGATACTGTATATACAGTATGCTATTTAATATACATGAAATTAGTAGTTTAGTGAAAATATGGATATATAATTTTATATATATAATTTTTCCTCAGTGAAAACCTATTTGAGCAAAGGGCTGTTGCATACTTGTCTGCAGTTAGAAGGCATCAGCTGATACGTGGCATTAATCTAGTAATGATGTTGCCAACAGCTTTAGAAGGCTTTAAGGACCCGTTCACATCTAGGCGATCCGACTTCGGGGCGACTTTGCTAGGCGATTAAAAAGGCGACTTTGGCGCGATTGTGGCGCGACCTCAGGCGATTTCAACATGAGTTTCCATGCCAGGCAATTTTAGCCTGTGGCTCAGATAATACTTGTGCTGACATCATTAGTTTTCCTGTTCCCTTCTTCCTGGTTCCCTGGTCTGTGGTATTTACCCCAGATAAAAAATTACTTCTTTGCCTCATTTGATCACGGCTGTGATTACTTTTGGATTGGAAGTATTGATGGAAGAGGAGGAGAGGCAGCGTAAACTGATGATGCGAAGGAGATGTCGCTATTGGGTCCATCCAGTGATAGCTAATCGAGAGACCAGAGGGCAGTTTTGATCAATGTATGCCAATCTCCGTAATTTCGAAGACAAGTTCTTCAATTACACCAGGATGTCCGTGGCAAGGTAATTACATACTTTTTTTTTTTTTTACAGATTTAAATCATTATATATTCCAGCATGTGACTGGGGTAAATGTGTTTGTGCAAGTAGCATTCACTAAAATATTTATTAATGACCTTATATATTATGTCCTACAGTTTCGACGAATTGCTGGGTGTGGTTGCGAGCCATCTTGAGAGACAAAATACTACATTTCGTAGGAGTATCTCACCTACAGAACGATTCATTATTACATTATAGTAAACTATATTCTATTACTACACAAGAACTGTTGGTCAGTCTATGAAATGTTTGAAGCGCAACTCATTGTGATAACAAAAATAATCTTGGTGATCAATGCGTAATTGTAGGGATTTTAACAAACTTCCAGCCTTTTTCTTCTATGAAGATATAGCTGTTTGTTTCTCCGTATGCTCTGAATGGGAGGGTCTGGTTCATTAAAAATGACCTTGTAAACTGTCAGTATTCTGACTCCTTCCTTTTCTGAATGAACAGTCAGTCAGTGATTGGTACCAATTGGTTAATTCATAACTGAAGCATAGTAAACTGTTTTTACTATACTTCAGTTTCTGAATGAATGGAAGGCTCGGGGCACAGCTATTCCTGTCCATTCATTCTGTGCAGCTGAGGCTAAACAGATGGAACTTGAGAGCTGAGGTTTGTTTAGACCCCTAATATCTCATCAAAGCCACCCAAAAGAGCTCCTAAAAAAATTCTAAAAAATTGTAGAAATAAAATTGTAAAAGAAATAAAAGGAAATGGTAAATAAATAAAAAATAAAATTAAAATAAAAATGATAAACTAATGACACCAGTGAGGGAACTATCAGGATTGCAAAGGTTGCAATTTTGACTGGGCCCTGGCATTTCACCACCATAGTAAGGCCCAAAGATGGCAGAAAGGGGCCTGCTGCAGAACTTGTGAAAGGGCCCCGCTGCAGTACTGTAATAAAGGGACCCACGATAGTAGTAAAGGGTCCCAGGATCAGTGGGAAGAGGCAAGGGCCCTGGCCAGGGACCAGGAGGCCCTTCATAATTTCTTGCACCTTGGCCCTCAAGGTTCTAGTTACGCCTCTGGTCATTAACCCTTGGGTAGTCTCACCAAAAAAATCTAATTAAAAAAATGTAAAAGAAAAATGTGTACTAGAGGATTATCATAGTGTATAAATGGATTATAATCCTGCAAATTTATGTTAGTTAATTCCTGCATCAGATTACACAAAATGCATATTTGATATTGCACTACATAGTACACAAACATCATAAAAATCAATAAATGCCACATAATTCATTTAAGTAAATTTTATTATTTTTTTATCTTTTTTTGGTGAATAAATACAAAATAAAAATAGAAATATTCACATAAAAATGTTTCTTTTATTTTTCAATAACAAAACTTTACAATCAGAACATGCCTCATCATGGTCGACCAAAGAAGTTGAGTGCACGTACTCAGCGTCATATCGAGAGGTTGTCTTTGGGAAATAGATGTATGACTCATGCCAGCATTGCTGCAGAGGTTGAAGGGGTGGGGGGGTCAGCATGTTAGTGCTCAGACCATACGCCGCACACTGCATCAAATTGGTCTGCCTCTTCTAAAGATGATGCACAAGAAACCCAGCAGTTTGCTGAATACAAGCAAACTAAGGACATGGATTACTGGAACCATGTCCTGTGGTCTGATGAGACCAGGATAAACTTATTTGGTTTGAATAGTTTCAAAGGGGGGGGTTGTAACCAGATGAGGAGTACAAAGACAAGTGTGTCTTGCCGACAGTCAAGCATGGTGGTGGGAGTGTCATGGCCAGTGACAACCTGTGAAGCTCTGGTGAACTCCATGCCCAATAAGGTTAGGCAGTGCTGGAAAACAATAGAGGCCACACAAAATATAAACCTTTGAAACTTTGAAACATGGGCAACTTGTCCAACACAATGACATCATGGGCCAACAGTCTAAAATAATGACTTTATAATTCATGATAAACTTTATCATGGTGTCCTGCTCCACTACTGGTGGATGGCATAGGGCACTGGCTGCCATGGTACATCTGCGATTCCATAAATCGCTGTTTTTTGTATTGGGGGGGTTTGTATTGGCGGTTAAAGGTAGATGGAATTGGGGAAGGAGATGGGTATGGGATGGGGGGATGTGATGAATCCAACGTATTGCCATATTCGTCTGAATATTGCCGATATTGAGGGCGATAGTAGGGGTGGGTTCGGGGTGGTGGGGGATTTTGATTGAGAACATATGGCATAGATGGTGGTAGAGGGGGAAAAATAGCCATGGTGACAATGGCTTGCTCCAGTGCAAGATTACATTCTATAATGTCCATGACAGCCTTCCTCACATCATTGCATCATTGCGGGCTGATTTTTTTGATCAAGCCTGCCACCATGACACCAAACCCGAACTCTGCTGATTCTAGACTGTCCAGCTTGGTGGTGGGTGAGTTGATCGACAAGATTTCCAAATCGATCCATGGGGTTGCTTGTGGGTCTGCCTCTTCCGCTTCTGCTGTTTTGTCTCCTGATGGTAGCACTGCTGGGCCCTGCCTGCTCCACAGGAACAGGGCCGTCATCAGGGCTGCCATCAGGGCCGGCATCAGGGCCATCATCAGGGCCGGCATCGGGGCCAACATCAGGCCCGGCATCTGGCCCGACATCAATCCCATCAGGGCCGCCAACAGGGAGAATGTTTGGTTCATCCTGAGGATGAGCCCCTTCTTGATTGCGGAGATTTCTTTGTTCCTCCGGGCTCTGCTGCTCCTCACCTTTCTCTGCTGCAGCCCAACTGGATTGTGTTCTGGAATAACAATATAATATTGCTTAGCACACCATTCTTTATCTAGTATGGATTTATTAATATGACAGATGTAAACTCACGCTCTCAATTTCATGTAGGGTCTCAAAAACTCAAGATCACCATAAGGGGCCACATGATGTCCTCCTGAACCACTCCTTTGTCCATATGTTTTGTTCAAGTGTCTTTTGTAGGTATCCCTCAAATTTTTCCAGCGTGATTGTATGAAGTGCACTGCAAAACCATAAATATAAACATAATTAACTTTTTTTTTTTCTTTCAGGTACCTGGCAACCGGCCATTCCTTAGTGAGTTTACATTATGAATTTATGGTCGGAAAGTCAACGGTCAGCTATATCATCCAAGAAACAAGTCAAGTCCCATGGAGTGTTCTTAATGAGATAGTTATGAAAAGGCCTACAGCAGAAGAATGGCGTAATATTGCAAGACAGTTTGAGAGCGTTGCAATTTCCCCAATTGTGTAGGCGCGATTGATGGGAAGCATATTCGGGTGTTTAAGCCTGTCGGTAGAAGCAGTATGTTCTACAACTACAAAAAATATTGTTCTTTTGTACTGCTAGTCGTGGCCGATGATAATTATTGCTTTGTATATGTAGACATAGGGTCTTACGGAAGCAGCAGCGATTCCTGGATTTTCACAAATTCCTCATTTGGCCAAAGCCTTAGAGAAATCAATTGGACCTTCATGAGAATTGTGCCCTTCCTGGAACCACTGAACCCCCAATGCCCTACGTGTTTGTTGCAGATGAGGTTTTTTCCGTTGGGGCAACACCTAATGCGCCCTTATTCCAGCAGGCAACTTACTACCACTAGGAGAGTGTTCAATTATTGCCTCACAAGGCCAAGACGGGTGGTAGAGTGCACTTTCGGCATTCTAGCTAATAAATGGCACTTTTTACATACGCCGATTGCACTTGATCTGGAGAACGCCATCACTGCTGCCAAAGCAGCATGCATGCTGCGTAATTTTATACGCCTACGTGATGGCTATTTGTATGAAGATTCTCTCATGCATGATATGGAAAGTGCTCAACTGGTGGCTGGTAGGGGATCTAATGATGGTGCTACTGTGCGGGATCAATTTGCCTCCTATTTTGTTACACTGGCTGGTGAGGTAGCATGGCAGTTGGATGCCATTTCGTAATTTAGATGTTGTTCAGTTCTTGATATTACTTATATCTTCTGAAATTATATAGAATATGATATGATATACTGATGTCCTAATACTTTTTTGTGTCATTAGTTTGTTAATTAAGGGTTTTTTGATGTGCTTTAAATTAACTTACTCATAAAATATACTGAATAAATCTTTCTTTTGTGACAGTTTTATGAGTGTCTATTTATTTTGCAATAGCTATTTTGATTGTACACGATACTGCTGAAAAGATATCTATTTTTGCAATAGGATCATCATTGATTGCTTGAATGAACAAATTACCATCACTGAGTAGTTATATACTATATATATGAAGGAACAGTAGGATAGGCGCTAATCACAGAGATTGTTTTGAAGGTTGATGATGGAAAGTCACTATCCTGCTTGGTGTGCTGCCCGGATGAGCTCTGGGGATGGAGCCAAGTCATATGCAAGGGAAAAGAAATCCTTAGGGCGCTTCCTTGCAGGTGGTGGAGCTGTGTGGTAAATCACACTGCTAGGGGTTGCAGGTATCAAACCAGGGGATAAGTAAACAATTTTGGGACGTTCCAAGTTAAAAAGCATAAAAAGTTTATTGAAGCTGATAAAAAAGTGGCACTTACATGTCAAAGTTTCCAGTCGCTCCTAGGGACTGGGTCGGCAGTGTTCCAAGATGGAGGGGTCTCCCCTGTGGAGTGCTGGAAGGAGGATGTCTGGGGCTGAGGTAATGTATCAGCCCGCTCCTAATAGCTGACAGGGTGTAGGGGAGCGCTCACCAGTGCTAACTGGGTGGCTCCTGGGGACCGGATGGATTGGTCTCTGTCCCGGAGATGACGCTGTGGAGGCGCTGCCCGCGATGATGTCACTTGCTGGGCTATGCAGGCTGATGTCGGGTGGAGGGACAAGGAGAGCTTGGGATGAGCACTGACGTATAATGCGGCCGTGGAGGAAACACTGGTCCCGTCACGTAGACTACATGTATCCCGTTTCTGCTTTGTCACGTAACGGGACGGGTCAATCTGTTTTTTAAAGGGCAAAAAAGGCAGAAGAGTGTGAGTGTAGACTTATGTGAAATGTAGCTATGGGGATGTAATTAGACCCTTCCGTACTGGAGCCCATGCATTCTGCCAAACAGCAACAATATTGAGGCACATTTATATCTATACACACATATGTGATCAAGTATGTAGCTCTTAATTATGGAGATATGAATAGTTGGTGTGTAGAATGTTGTGTTGAGATTGCCTATTTTCCAATAGGATGTTGTAATTTTCATTTCCTGATGCCAAACCATAGCAGCATACTAGTGATAGAACTCTGCCTCTTGACCACTCCCTCAGGACCAGTGAATAGCACAAAAAAAGGCATAGTTAGCCACCCCCCCCCCATTCTTTGTAACAAGCTACATACCTAAACGCACAGGGTGGGCCATGGTTTGGCGTCAGGAAAGGAAAATTACGGTAAGTATTTGATACAATTTTCAGTTTTCATGACGCCAACATGGCAGCATACTAGTGATAAATAACTAGCTGACAGGGTGGGTTCTACTTGCCAAACCAATATTCTAATCAGGATGGGACAGAAGACTGAATAGTCCTTCCTACAAAGTCCACTGATGATAAGGCACCTGGGTCTACTCCGTAAAGTTTGAATAGGTATGCTGGGATGACCATGATACTTCTACAGATGGTTACTATAGATTCTCCAAAATGGGCTGCCTATGAGACTGCAACCACTCTGGTAGACTGCACCGCCACTGACCGAGACTCATGCCCCCTCGCCCTATATGCGCCACCAAGCCTGCTAGAGTCCAGGCAGTAATCTCTTTTCTTTGATGATTTCCAGCTGGAATGACAAAAAGCTTATTAGATGATCTGAAAGGAGCAATCGTGGACAGGTGCTTCTTTCTGAAAACGTCCAGGCCATGTGTGTGTGACTTTCCTGTGTGATGTTCTGGAAATTTAGGCAATTCCCAGATGACTATTAAATAGAGGGCTATTGCTACCTTTGATACAAGATGACCTACAAGACAGAACTCTACTCTTATTGGAAAGAAAACATTTTTTTTTTTTTGAAGCTCCAAGAGCTTGAATCTCAGACCAACTGCTGCTTAAAGTTCTTGCAATAGATACTGTCTTGTAGGTAATGGCCCGAACCAAACACTGCTCTGTTTGAGCAAATGGTTGAACTGACAGGAGATCCAGCAACAGCAATCAATCCCACTGGGAAAGACTCCTTTCCGTTTGTGACTGAATCCTTATGACTGCCTTCAAAAGTCGTGCAGACTGAAGGATTCTTGGCCCATTTAAATATGTTATTGCTATATATAGCTGACACTTGCAAGCTCAGTGAGGATAGGCTAAGGCTCGTGTCCAACCCGGCCTAGAGGAAGTATAGAACAGCAGGGGGCAGTAGGATCAACGTCTTGCCCTACCGAGAAAACGCAAACTTGTTCCAGGCATAGATGTTGTAAGTAGAGTGCCTTCTAGCACTCAACAAAGTAGAGATTGCTCTGGAGCAACCGGAGTTCCCTCCACCTGCCCTATTAGCACCCTTGCTTGCAGTCCCCATCTGCATATGTGCATAGGGGAAATGTCTTCTGTATCCTGAAGTGAATGGCCAAGGAAAACCGAGGGCTTCATGGCCAATGTGGAGGATTGGCTATGACAACCATGTTCTCCCTTGACAGCCTCAAGAGAAATCTCATTACGAGAGATGTTGGGGGAAAATATATAGGCTAGATTGCAGCCCCAAGGAGAGACCAGAGTGTATGCCCTCTGCGCCTTGGGGTGCGGAAACAAGGCCAGACATACCCAACGTTTGTGATTACTGTGGATGGTGAAGAGGTCTATCTGTGGTAGGTCCCACCTATGGACCAGCTCAGAGAAGACCTGGGACATAGACCTACTCTACTCTGGAAAGCTTGCATGATAGGTGGCCTACCTATGTGTTCAAAAATCTGCTGGGAGGTAAACTGCTTCCTGAATTTGCTGGTGATCTTCCGTCCCAGACCTTATGGGTTTCACCTCTCTCAATAGCATACTGCTTATAGGGAGAGTTCCTCCCTGGAGCTGAATATAGGCAACAGCTGCCCTGTTGCTCAACTGCAAGGAGACTGGTCTTCCCTTGATTCTGTGCAGCAAGGCAAAAGTGCTAAAAAGGCTGTTTGAACTTTCAGCGCATTCAAGACTACCCTCCTTGGCTGAGAATTTCCATTTGCCTGGACCGACAGTCCCTCACAGCGTGCCTCCCATACTGTCTTGCCCACATGATTCATAACAATAATCCAGTGTAAAGGTTCAAAAGGGCCGTGACTTCCTCAAGGTCTTTCTATCACCGTGGACCGCTACTCATACTGTGTGACACTGTTCTCAACTGTGCTCCATCCAGTTTCCTTTCTTGCGCTAAGAGTCCTAGTTGAAACTTGCGCAGGCGACCATGAACCCAAGGAATCATTGGTATGCATGAAGACGTTGAGCCCAGGAGACTGAGACACTGAGAAGCCATAAAACAAGAGAAGGTAGCTGGCCTTAGAATTCTCTTCCTGACTGTCACTGCTTTCCCTGATGTAAGCAAAACAGAGGAACTAGCAGAGCACCCCCAGGTACACTAACTGTTGGGTTGGAGAAAGTTGGCTTCTCTTTCCCCTATTTTTTTTTTTTATTGAAGTTGATAACCCAACCATATCTCTGCAGGGTATATATGAGGACCTCTTGGTGCGATAGCAATTGTTCCAGTCCCCTGGATAGAAGAAGAATGACGTCCAGGTAGTGACAAATGCGGAGACCCTGTTCTCTGAGTGGAGCTGACACGACACTGAGACCCTTGCCAACATTCTCAGAGATATTTATTATTTATAGGCCACAAGGTAGGCTGTTAAAGTGGAGATGCGTCTAATTGATCACCAAACTTATTTTGGAAAGAAAAGGAAAGAAAACATTGGGATGTGAGGATAGGCATCCTGACGATCCAGCAGTAGCATACAGCCGACTGGTTATACTGTTTTAATGAAATCCATCTTAAAGATCTCTAAGAGGGCCAACAAGGTTCAAACTCTTTCGATCTGCAACTGTACACTAGCCTCCATCCCCTGCGAAGTACAAACAGGGTTGGGTAGAAAACCTGCAATCTTTCCTGTGAATAGGACAGGGACAAAGACTCCCTGAGACTGAAGTGTCTGTAAGTATTGTAGCAGCCCACCTGCTTTTGCGGTGGATTTGGCAGAGAAATGGTCTGGAGGAGGAGCAGTGAGGAATCCCCCGAAGTGACCATGAGTGCCTAATACCTTCCTCCAAGAATCTGTACAACATGCTGTCCAGAAACCCAAAAAGCGCGCCCTCTGGCTCCTACCTCAAGAGTCTGGGCATGCGCTTGTCAAAAGGGCTTAGTTGGTACCTGCGGTATACCCAAGGATTTTCACTTTTGGGCCTTGTGAAAGGTTGCCTGAGTTCCCTTCCAACTTCTACCTGGGACCCTGGCCTGACAGCTGGCCCTAGGCTCCCTGGACCTAGAGGAACGGAACATGCCGGGAGTAACATTTTCTTTTCCTTTTGCTTCCGGTCTTATGGGAGCAGATCGGACTTGCCTCCTGTCGCTTATTATATGGCTGTCTCCAGTTTCCTACCAAACAGAGATCTTCTGCCATAAAGTGACTCACACCAATCTTGTTTTTAGGAAGAAAGACACCTCCCAGGGTCTCAACCATAGGGCCCCCCTAGCCGTGACCGAGTATAGCATCGCTATGGCCAGGCACCTGGTTGAGATTATTGCTGCTTCTGCAATAAAGTTCACAGACACATTCATCTTGGCTAGGGTTTTAATGATATCAGCTTTATGGATTGCCTCTCCAATGGCTGTCTCTATCTCCCGGAACCAAAAACCTAAAGCACCAGTCACCAAGGTGACGGCAACTGTCGGACGGCAGACCCCTCTCGGTCGCCTCGTTACTAGGCTACATTCACATTTACCGTGGACATGGATTTCAGTGATGCTATATCCGGTCTCTGACAAGGATAAAACTTGTATAGACAATCAAAGGAGGAACTTTCTCTAGACTTTGCCATCCCTCTGATTACATTTTTTCCATAAACGGAGAAGGAATTGCCGCTTTGAAGAAAGGATAAATATGACTATGTCTTTTTACCCATGTAATGGCCTGCATGACCGCCTGGATACACTATTCCACTAAGGAAAAAAACTGAAACCAAGCTGCTCCGGGTCTTCCTCTGATGTAGAGGAGCTAATATTATCTGCAGGCTGCCCACTCACCAGGGTAGCAGAACTGAGTGGTTGAGCGCCATATGTCAGGGTGTCAGGTTGCTTTTCTAGTGGCTAGAGTAGCAACTAGGAGGGCGCAACCTGGCTGGGATAACTGAAGTGAGTCCAAAATAGAATCTTGCGCCATAAATAATAAAGATATTTGGTGTTACCTGTTAACTGCGAACTTACTCACCAGTCAATTGGGTACAGGTGCTGTGCCACAGGCCCTGCAGGATTCTTGCTGGGGCATTGGCGTTGCTCTGGGGAAGAGGCGATAAGACGTTTTCTTTGGAACCTTTTCCTTTGAGTGGGTGCAGCATCTATGGTTACAACCTTATGAAGACCATCTGCCTTTCCCTGGCTCTTGATTTTTGAGAGCATGAGCATGCGGGCTGAATAATCTCAAAGCAATCCGCATAAGGAGACACTCTTTTCCTGCAAACTTACCAACACGGTGGTTCCGTACCTTTGAATTTGAGGGTCTTTTTGCATAAGCGGTGACTGACTCATGGCTGAAGATAGCCAGAAAGAAAAATAGCACTAGAGAGAGAAGGTCTTTTGGCATGAAAAAGAGGAGGAAAAAAATATATGCCTTCATGAAAAACTGAAAATAAAAACTCACACTCACACAGGAACGCCACCAGGCGCTGCTAGGCGCTGTCTGAGCTCTCGCCGAACAGGGGGTGATCATACCGGTGCCCAGGATGGAGAGATTTCACAGATTTTATTCAAACCTTTTTGTGGTACCCAAAAAGGGCGGGGTCAGACCAGTTTTGGATCTAAGAGCATTGAATCGCTTCGTGGAGACGAAGAGATTCAGGATGGAATCCATCCGCTCGGTCGTGGTCGCCTTACGCCAAGGGGAATTTCTGGCGTCCTTGGATATCAAGGACGCATATCACCACGTTCCGATTTGTCTCAGTCATCAGCGTTTTCTGCGTTTCGCAGTGGGAGATCTGCATTACCAGTTTGTGGCGCTTCCCTTCGGGTTGGCCTCGTCTCCCCGGGTGTTCACCAAGGTGGTGGCCCCGATGTTGGCGCTGCTGAGACAGAGAGGTATCGCGGTGGTAGCGTACCTCGACGATTTATTACGTCTAGAGGGTGACGCTTTGCGTCTTTTGCGACTACTGACTCTGTTTAGCCTTGCACCACTATACGCAGGAACTATAGGTTCCTGCGGTCTTTAAGGGGAACCGCATTCCGCTGGTGCTGGCTCGCCTACCTAAGGTAGGACTTAGAGAAGCAGAGGTGCTTCGCTAAGTTACGAGAATCTAGGTTTTGACCAGACTGGGGCGGGAAAAACCCATGGTGTTTTTCCAAACTTATTTTAGACACTTTAGAGAGGTAGGACCCGTGGCCATACTAGTGGGGGACAAGCCGCTCTCGA
>BLSH010364721.1:199981-222044 GCA_018402905.1 Glandirana rugosa | reverse complement strand
AACCCGGAGCCACGTGTGCAAATTATGTAAAATGTTTCAACTACAAAGTCGTAGGTGCCTACGACGGAAACCGGCGTTTCAAAACGTCCGCCGCCACATCCGCACCGACCGCGGAGGACTCTCCTGAGACAATCCATGTCAACAACAACAAATGGGTGGGGAGAATGACTGTCGAAACCCTGTAGGGGTGATTTTGCCTAGTCTACTCCTAGTAGGATGAGCATAACCCCATGTGTCATAAGAAGGCTGCGTCTGTCAGTGAACTCAGAGAAAAGGATTTTACGGTAAGTTCTACAAAAAATCCATTTTCTCTGAGTTCACTGACAGACGCAGCCCTTCATTGACAAGTGGGGATGTCCCAAAGCTGTCAGTAAGAGGGGTGGGTAAACAACAACAACTGTACCTAACAGAGTCCTCTCAGGAGGCGCCAGCCACGCCTACACCGCCGCCTGCAAAACTTTGCGGCCAAAGGCAGCATCCGTGGATGCTGAAACATCAACTTTGTAAAATGTATTAAACGTGTGCACCGAGGCCCAATTGGCCGCCTTGCACACCTGTGACACCGAAGCCTGGTGTCTAAAAGCCCAGGAAGTGCTAACTGCCCTGGTGGAATGAGCCGTGACTGGAAATACGCATGGGTCACGGTCTGGGTCACGGTCTATACAGTATACGCATGGGTCACGGTCTGTCTGATCCAACGGGAAACCGTGCCCAATGAAGCCGCCAATCCTTTGCGTGGACCATCCGTCAGCACAAACAACGCATCGGACTTCCGAAAGGAAGCTGTAGCCGCCAAGTACACCCGCAAAGCCCTCACGACATCCAAAGAATGTAACTCAAATTCCTTGGGATGCGACGGGTGCGGACATAACGAAGGAAGAACAATATCTTCATTAATGTGAAAAGAAGAGACCACCTTCGGTAGAAACAAAGGAGAAGGGCGCAAGACCGCCTTGTCCTTATGAAGGACTAGGTACGGAGCCTTGAAGGACAATGCTCTCAACTCAGACACCCGCCTAGTGGATGTAATGGCCACTAAAAACGCCACCTTCTTCGACAGCAATTGTAAGGAAATATCCCTGATCTTCTCATATGGCGCTTTCTGCAGTACAGAAAACACCAAATTCAAATTCCACGGCACCAAAGGCGACCGTATCTGAGGAGCCACATGGCGTACACCCTGTACAAATGTACGAATCAACGAATGTGGCGCCAAAGGCTGTTGAAATAGAATCGCCAGAGCCGAAATCTGACCCTTGAGAGTACTCAATGCCAATTTTTTAACCAGGCCCTGCTGCAAAAAAGCCAGGACCCTGGACACAACGTAAGAGCGAGGGTTCCAACCCCCTGCCTCACACCAGGCAATATAGGCCTTCCAGGTGCGATGATAAATCTTGCATGAAGCACACTTGCGCGCTTTAAGCATGGTAGGGATCACGGAGTCAACGACACCCCTCAACACCTGGGACTCAATAGCCAAGCAGTCAAAGCCAGCGAGGGTAAAGCAGGGTGCAAGATGGGTCCCTGAGACAGCAGATCTTCGCGCAGCGGAAGACACAAAAGGAACATCTGTCACCATCCGCACCACGTCGGTGTACCAAGGACGCCGAGGCCAATCCGGAGCTACCAGGATTGTTTGAATCCCCTCCGCTTCTACCCTGCGCAGTAGGCGCGGTAGAAGCTTGATGGGGGGAAGGCGTAGAGGAGCCGATACCGACCCCAAGGTGCTACCAACGCGTCCGTGGCGGCCGCCAGCGGGTCTCTTGTCCTGTACACGAAGGTCTGCACCTTGTGATTGAACCTGGACGCCATGAGGTCCACGTCTGGCGTGCCCCACTTGTGGCAAATCTGGCGGATCACCTCTGGATGTAGGGACCATTCCCCCTGATCCAGTGTCTGGCGACTGAGAAAGTCCGCCTGCCAATTCTCTATGCCCGGAATGTAAATGGCGGAGATTGCCGACACGTGGAGTTCTGCCCATTGCAGAATCAAAGCCGCTTCCACAGCCGCTGCCGAGCTCCTGCCGACCTGATGGTTCACGTACGCCACTGCCGTGGCGTTGTCCGACTGAACCCGAACTGGGAGGCCGCGCAGCCTCACCATCCAGTGGGAGAGGCAGAGCCTGATTGTCCTCAGCTCCAGCACATTGATCAGAAGGCAGGATTCCTGCGCCAACCAACAGCGCTGAGCAGATAGCTGCCCCAGGACCCCCCCCCTGCCCGAAAGGCTGGCGTCCGTCGTGACTATCGACCAATTCAGGGGGAGAAAAGACTTCCCCAACGTTAGAGCCGGAGCCCGAAGCCACCAGGTCAACGATCCTCTGGTCTGATGATCCAATCTGATCAGCTGGTCCAGGGACAGCGGAGACTTGTCCCACCATGACAGAATCGCTCACTGCAGGAGCCGAGTGTGACTCTGGGCGTAAGGTACCGCCTCGAAGGCCGAGACCATGAGCCCCAACACCCGCATACAGAACCGTAAGGAGGACCACCGGCGTGCCGAGCCTCGAACCCTTGCCAGCTGCGCCGGGCGCACGACCCGAAGGAGCAGGGCCCTGCTTGCGGCGGAACTCCCGCCGCCTGGGCTCCGGGAGAAAAATACTCTTCCCCCCAGTGAAATCCTTAATGATTTCATCCAACTGTGCCCCAAAGAGCCGACCGCCCAGAAAGGGGAGATCCGTGAGGCCCTTCTTAGACGCATGGTCACCCGACCAAGAGCGTATCCAAAGCACCCGTCTGATAATGACTGCGAAAACAGACATTTTAGACAACATGGGAAGCAGGTCCAGAGCTGCGTCACACAGGTACCGAAGACCCTCTATCAGATGGTCTGCTCGCTGCGACGCCTCAAGCGGCCTCCCGCAGCTCAAGTCGTTTTGCAACTCAGTCGCACACTCAGTAAGAGATTGCGCCGCCATAACAGACACCAGAGTCTGTCTCATGGCTGATCCTGCCAACAAGAAAAGTGCTTTGGACACTGCCTCCGTCCGCCTATCGGAGGAGAGGGACCCCTCCAAGGGAATGGTCATTGCCTTATTCAGGCGAGCCACCAGAGGGTCCACTGCGGGGGATGCCCACTTCTTCACAAAACTATCCTCAAACGGGTAGCGTATAGCGAAGCGTTTGGGCAGGGCGAAGGAATTCTGCGGACGCTGCCATTTCTTATAGACCAAATGGTCAAAAAATTGATCATAAGGGTAAGCCCTAGGGGACCTGGGTGGCCTAGCCGACCCACAAACGTGTGCCGTCTCCTGCGACTCCCCTGCTTGGTCCAGTCACAAAGACGCACGAATATCAGTGATCAGTGCGGTCACCAGCGCCTTCTCACGAGCAACCGAGGCCCCCTGGTCCTCCTCGCTGTCCGAGAGCCCCCGCTCACCCTCTGAGAGCTCCACGGGGGTCCCCGTGACCACTAAGGCCACTTCCGGCTCAGACGCTTCCCCCGATGAAGGTAGAGGGGTGGACGTTTTTTAGGGGCCCCCTTAGCACGGCTCGGCACCTCCCGGGGAAAAAATTCCCCAAATACTGATCTTAACTGGTCCAGGGACACCAGAGTCCCTAACGCAGGTTGCGCTTCCGCTGGCTCCTCCTTGGAAGGACCCGCAGGTTCAGCCGCCATTGAACCCCCGTACACTGACAGGCGGAAAGGCCCTGACACCCCCACAAAGCAGCCCCACCGCTGCCCCACAGATCAACCAGGGGGGAAAACCCAGGAGGACTGCACCCACCGCTACCAGCACCCCAAGGAGAGCCCAGCTATACTTGCTGTTCGTTGCCTTTCAAAGCGCTGCGTCCCAGTAGGAGTGCTAGTGACCGCCAGCCAAAGAGCCTGCGCCGCCTGTGCCATCCACGCTGTCCCAGGGTGAAAGAGGAAGTATCGACTGAAAACGCACGTTTTCCTTCCCAGGCCCATCCAACATGGCCGCCGAACTTTCACAAGAAGCCAAAGCCTGTATACAGGCCGTGACTATGGCAAAATGGCCACAGCTCGACACTAGTGGCCAAAACACCAACAAAATGGCCGCGGCTATGGCAAAATGGCGGCGATCCGCCGCAAAATGGCTTCTAAGGCGCGGGGTGCGGTGCGGGGGAGAGGGTGTAGGAGGGGGGCGAAGACACCTAGAGGAGACCTGAGCCCAGAAAAAAAAAACCCCACCGGCCGGCCCAAACCGCTAACAATCACGAAGCCCCCCCTCCGCGCCCCTAGGGGGGAGAGAGGGGGTCACGCACCAGTCCGATGGGCATAGCTGGTAGCCACCCGGTTGCAGACCTTCCTCCCACTGCCGGAGAGGGATGCTGCAGGCCACAGGCCCCTGGACGGGAACAAGGTCCGGTCACTGGACGCAAGTGGGGATCACCCATTGGCCACCCGCACGGAACGGGCACGATGCGGTGGACCCCGCCATAGCTAAGGGTAGCTCGCATCGGTCGGCCGCGCTGGGGAAAGTTCAGGATTCTGGATATCCTCTAACGATGGGGCTGGTTGGCAAGTGGTTAATGAAGAAATTAGCATTTTTGTTGGATATGTGTTATAGCAAAAAGTCAAAAATATTTTTTTTTTGCATTTATATGATAAAAATAAAAAATAGCCAGTGGTGATCAAATACCAGAAAAATAAAGCTCTAAGTAAGTGAAAAAATTATCTAAATTTTGTTTTCGTGCACGACATCGCAGTTGTAAGTTAAAGTAGCACAGTGGCAAATATCAGTGGCAAGCGGATAGGTACCTGTATGGATTCCTGTAACATCAATAATACAGTGATAATTTGTTTGATATATATAACAATAACATTTCCATTTGTTTTAAAGAATCAAAGGCTAACTAAATACTACACATTGCTCTTCTAATCCACCCAGAAAGCATGGCACACCTAAAGGAAATTTCAAATGGGCAATTCTGATTTTCCCTAGGGTGCATGAAAAGGGCATAGACAATTGTGGTACTGATGACAATTTGCCAGTGGAAATAACACAAAAATGCAACTTCCTTTATCGTTACTGGAAGGCATGCTCATGTATTATTAGTTTTGGCAGTGAGAGAGGGACTCCATACAGAGATGTCAACGTGGAACAGTTTATAGGCTAGTAGCATATCTGAATAATTACACTCAGCGTACAAGGTGAGAGAAAAATGGTACTGTGCTGTGTTTGTGCATAAAGAATAAGAAGAGATTGAGAATTGTATATACCCAGAACAAAAATACAGAACTCACTAAGGGTCGCTTAAAATAACTTTTCTGACTGCTCTCTACAGCAAACAAGGGGAAAAAACAGTCAGCTCTCTGCCCCTGGGCTCAACTGTTGGACTGATGAGGTCCAGGCCCAGTAAGTGCGGGATGGCCCCACCCTCCTATCAGCGGACCTGCATATGACCATATGGAAAAGTATAGGTCATTAGAAAGAGGGATGAGTCTCTGGTAAAGGAGAGAAATCAAGGGAATTTTGTACATCACACAGGAAAATAGAGGTTAAAAAAAAAACAAAAAAAAAAACAGAGTGACTCTTTGGATCTTAGAGCGAGTTGACATTACTACTCGTTAGAATAACTTAAGCTGAAGAAACAGCAATAGAATCACCTGTCTGACATGGTACTAAGGACTGATATATATTAGGAAAAACACTGCCATGGGCATAGCAGCCCAATTTATCTGAATATGGGAAAGTATAATTCGGAATAACATTTCCAAACTCAATAACATAGGCTTATAAATGTGGTCCTAAATGTTATAAAAATTGCCATGCCACAACATTGTAAAAGAATGGTGTAGATTACGGAGCAACAAATCTGAATCTGAATTTTTAACCGCACTAAAGGCTGGGCATTTGCCCAACCCTTACAAGAAAAAGAAGAAAATACTTTTATAGGAGGGATCTATGTGAAAGTGTTTAGCAATTCAAATACCCATTCGTGCAGAATGCTATTAGGATATGTTATGAGAACAAAGTACAACATGACTAAGAACTTGTTAGACAGGAAGAATGATTACACCCAGAGAACACTGCAAGTGAGAATTAACCTTTTAGGGTTGGTTCACGCTGCAGCGATCCTGGAGAGTCGCATATGATTCGCACTGCAGTGTGAATCACATGCGATCTCTGTGCTATGCAAATTCAGCCATAGAGATAAGGGCCGGTTCACACTGTAACAATGCGGGAACCCTGCAAATCCACTGCGGGTTCCCGCATTGCTTGTCTCCGGGTGGCAGTTCACACTGCCATATGCAAACTATGTGGAGTGTCAGTAGAAAGCTAATGACTCCCCCAAATCAGTTCGCATAGCACACTGCGAACTGCAAACTCCCTGCGGGAAAAAAAGGGTCCTGTGCGAGTTTGCTTCAATTGTGATGCAAATTCAGCTATAGTATCTCTATGGTTGAATTTGCATTGCACAGAGATCGCATGTGATTCCCACTGTTGTGTGGTGCGAATCATATGCAATCTCCGGGATCGCTGCAGTGTGAACCGGCCCTAAACCGATTTTTAAAAATCTCAGCATTTGTGGCTAATAGTTGTTATTTCTGCACTGAATGACCTAAAAAAGGTCTTTAAATTCACTGATTTGAAAAAAATAAAAATGGATTAGTGATCACTGGAAATAGGATCTAATAGGCAAGCGTAGCTAAATGCATATCTAAGAATTTCATCAAATGTGAGTGGCAGCAGAAGTCAGTGAGCTAAAAAGCAATAAACCAGGTGCTGAAAAGGGTTACATGGATGCAGAATATGATAATTCACCCTTTTATAAACAGAACATCGTGAGCAAGGGGCAGACAAATCTTATGTTGCCTTGACAAAATAACTGTATGTACTATATATCTAAGCTTTTGAAAGCATTTAAAGTCATTTAAAATGATGCTGTTTACTAAGATGAATGCCACTTTAATTTATTTTAATAGTGTGCCTATACGGGACACATTTATAAAGCATTGAATGTGACTTTCTCCAAACATTCATTGGTGGTGAATCAGTGAACACTTGGTTAATTTGATACTCACTGCTTTAAAAGTATGCTGTAGTATTCCTTCCTTATAACCTAACAACTAGAATTTCCGGATTACCATAGTACAGTAAGGCTCGATTCGCACCAGTGCGCTGTGCGAGATCGCATGTGATTTGCACCACACTGCAAATCACATGTGATGTCTGTGCAATGCGATTTCAGCCATACAGATAGTATGGCTGAATTCATATCGCATTCAGACCAATCTCGCACAGGACCCTTTTTTTGGCCCGCAACAGAATCGGAACGCATGGGTGTTCACACCCATGCATTCCGATTCATGTCCGAACTGACAGTTCACACTGCGATATGCAAACTGAAATGGGGGTGTCTAACTTTGTATTGACACTCCCAGCAGTTCGCATATGGCAGTGCGAACTGCCTTGAGAGTCAGGTGCAATGCGGGAACCCGCAGTGGATTCGCAGGGTTCCGGCATCGCAAAAGTGTAAACCGAGCCTAAGAGTTAACATAAACATTCAGAAAATATTCACCTGATATAAACATTTGAAATAAGATTTTTTTTCTAACATTTGTTTCCACCTATACCATTGGAAAGTGTCAAGGAGGCAGGAGGGAGAACACATACAGTATGTGCCATCGGCCATAGTGGGGGTTTTTGTTTATTTTTGGTTGCCTATAATAAAATAAATAAGTCTTCCTTTAAAGAACATAAACACCGGTGCATAATCTCTGCACATGGCACCTATATGGAAAGTTAGTTAAAGTGGAACATTAGTCAGAAAATGAAAGTGTTTGTAACTTTAAATATTAAATCACTGGCAGCCCCTCTCTTGTATCCAGGCATACCACACTGTATAAGTGTTATTTTTTTTTTTAAATGAAGCCTGTAAATACCTTTTTCAGTTATATTCAGGCCGGTCACGTGACTCCCTGCCTCTCTGCTACTCCGATCCAAGACTACAGTGGGAGGGACCAAGATCTCCCTCTGACGTCAGCCGTGGAGGTCACATGACTGACGTGCTGGCCGCAAAGCTCCTCTTGCTGTAGCCCTGGATCGGAATAGCAGAGCAGCCTGGAGTCACGTGACCGGCTTGAAGATATCTGAAAAAGGTTTTTAGAGGCTTTGTTTTTAAAAACACGTACAGAGTGGTATGCCTGGATAAAACAGAGAGAGAATTTTAAAACTTCTCTTTACTACTAATAGCAATGGGGTGGGGGGCAGAGACACAGACACTGGAGCTGACAGGCGAGGAGGGAGGGGTGAGGACAGAGGAGAGCTGTGAATTATGGAGGCACGTAAACTGACCACGGTAATCAGGGCTCAGCAGCCCTGATTATCGTAGCCTGCACACAGAGAGAGATACTGGAACAGGCAGTACCAGGCAGGTTTTTTACAGTTTGGAGAGTGGCAGATTAGACAGCACAAGCAATGTGCTGTATAATCTGCTATAAGGGAACAGGATTTCTTTTTTTTTTTTAGGGTTACAAGCACTTTAAGTCCAGCTAGATCACTAGCCCCTTTTGCAGATATAGTTATGTTAACATTCAAAATATGTGTCCATACTGTTTAAAATTCAGGTTTACACAGTCTCACCCTGCTCTGCACATGCTCAGTTGCTGAGCATCCATTTTTGGCATTGTGCCAAAAATCAGAGCTACTAGAGGCCAATCTGCTGACAGCCTAAAGATTTATGGCTGTTCAGGGGTTCTGGGCTTCAGCAAAATGGCAGCCTCGGCCAAGAAGAAAGGGAAGCAATTCTGGAGACAATATATAGTACACACCAATTCTGGTAGAATAATTACCCCCGGTTCACACCAGAACCTGCATGTGAATTAGACAGGAACTGCACCGCATTCCTGTGCAATTCACATGCAATTCAGGTAGGTGCAATTTGAGTCCATTCATTTTAAATGGGAGCACCTTTTTGGAGCCACAAGGCAACCGGATAGCATTGTTGTTTTCCACCATGCAATCCGGTACAGGCAAACTGCACTGTGTTTGCGATGCATTTGGGGTGTTGTTAACTTTGTATTGACACCCTCATTGGATTCACAAACACAGTGCGATTGCAATGCGGTATGGGAAACACGCAGGGGTCGCTGCGTATTCCACACCGCATATGTGTGAATTTAGGCTTAATGTGGAATATATGTTCCTTGCTAAAGAACATTATTTTTTATCAAGTTGTTATGGGTAAAGTAGAGCTGATTTTTAAGAAAGGAAAGAATATTCTGTATAAGTTACTGAACCTCAGGGTTCCCCACTGACTCATGTGATGTTGCTCATTAGGACAGTGCAAAGAGGAATTATGATATGAAAGTATCAATTACAAAGGTGGCTGGTGCTCAAAAACGGCAAACCCCCCCCCCCCCCCGAGAGATGAACGGCGGTGATCCTAAGACTCCCTGGCAAATAGGGGATTCCTGATTGGCTGGGAGGAGGATCAGTGTGTCAGTAGCGAATCTTCATTTGCTATTGCCACACAAGTGGGTGAGCCCTGAGCCCACCCTTTTTTAAACCTATTAGAGCCTCTGGCTCTTGTCACGTGCTTCAAACGCCCCCCCCCCCCATCCCCCATCCCATTGGAATCCATGCATCCAGCGCCCTGCATGTAGATTAGGGGGCCGGACACATGAATGGCAAGGCGTCGCCCCTATGCCCCTTATGGAGAGGCCGCCACTGATCAATTACATAAAATACAGCTATTCACTCTGGAGAAGAGGAGCTTAAGAGAGGATATGGTTACAATGTACAAATATATCAATAACAACTTCAGTTACTGTACAGTTACAGTAACTGTAATAAACTGTTTACTCTAAGGTCCCTGAAGAGGACAATTTGAGGTTAGACAAAAGGAGGCTTAGCCTTAGTTTGTGGAAAGTGTTCTTTACTGTTATAGCAGTAAAATGTGAAACTCCGCCCCTCAGGAAGTGGTACTAGCTGAAAGTGTGAAGAACTTCAAAAAACTTTTAGATATCTTTCTCAGTAAGCAGAAGTTATAGGGCTATGGTAATTGTTGTAGAATACAAATGACACACACACATACACACTAGGGATGCGCTTCGAGTTCGGGTCGATCGGCAGTTCGTTTGTTCGGCGTGAGCCGAGCATTATGGGGCTTTCGCGGCAACTTCACGTGCCCCATAATGTTTTAAAATGTCAGCGGAATGCCGCCCGCTGATTGGCCAAAGCATGCACATGACCTGCATGCTTCGGCAAATCAGCGGGCGACCTGCTGTGAGAGCTTTGATTGGCTAAAGGCATCCTGCCTTTAGCCAATCACTGCACAGCAGTCTCAATCCACGCCCCACACTATATAAAGACGCTTGTACAGCGGCTCTATGATAGTGTGTCGGCGGCAGTGTTAGATAGATAGTGTAGGTTCCTGAAGACAGGCAGTTTAGATAGCTAGATTTTAGAATAGAGGAAAAAAAATAAATAGCTACCTAGGTAGATAGTTAGAAATCTATCAGTTAGTGCAGACAGGATAGTGTAAGGAAAAAAAAAAAAAAAAAAAAAATATATATATATATATAGATATTATTACTATACTATATTGTTTACAAGTTAAAATCTGTTTTTTTTATAGAAAATTACTTAGAACCCCCAAACATTATATATTTTTTTCAAACACCCTAGAGAATAAAATGGCAATCATTGCAATACTTTTTGTCACACAGTATTTGCACAGTGGTCTTTCAAGCGCTTTTTTTGGAAAAAAAATCACTTTTTTGAGTTAAAAAATAAGACAACAGTACAGTTAGCCCAAATAGATACCATACATGACACGGTTGAAAATTGCGCACACTCGCGGAATGGTGACAAACTCTGGTACTTAAAAATCTCCATAGGCGACGCTTTAAAAAAATTTTAACGGTTACCAGGTTAGAGGTGCAGAGGAGGTCTTTTGCTAGAATTATTGCTCACACTCTGGCGATCGCTGCGATACCTCACGTGTGGTTGAACACCGTTTTCATATGTGGGCACGACTTACGAATGCGTTTTCTTTGCTGCACGAGCTTGCGGGGACGGTGGTGTTTTCAATTTTTTTTTTTTTAATTTTATTATATTTTTCATCTTAACACTGTTTCTTTAAAAAAAAAAATCTGATCACTTTTATTGCTATCACAAGGAATGTAAACATCCCTTGTGATAGTAATATATGGTGACAGGTACACTTTATGGAAGGATTGGGGGTCTAAAAGACGATTCTGAATATTGTCATTTTTTAAAAACCGGCGCCGTTAGCCGCCAAGTAAACCAGAAGTGACGTTGTAACGTCCCGATCAAAGCCAATTCCGCCTTCCACAGGGACTCCACACAGCGGCCAGATGCGTCAGATCGGAGCTCTGGTTTCCCGGTGGGATGGGAGGCCGGAGAGGAGTGGTGGATGGTGGCGGGAGGGGGGATGTCCATTCCCGCTGCCTGGGATAACGACTGAGCGGCTCCCCTGCCAGATCGGCTGTTATCAACGGGCCAGCCTCCTGCTCTAAAAAACGGTACCAGGGTATAACCTGTAGCTGCAGACTATACCCCGATACGTCCACTTAAAGCAGCCACCGTTTCTAAACAGCGATTCGCGTTAAGTGGTTACACTAATTTACAACAGCAGGGCCCGTTCCTGCACGGCCCAACAAAAGTAACTGCAAGGGGTTACAGTGTTCTGGCTCCGACAACACCCAAGGCCCAATTTTTCACCACCTGTTGGACTGGGGCATGTCATCACAATTTTTAACCACTTAACGCGAATCGCCGTTTATAAGCGGCGGCAGCTTTAAGTGGAAGTATCGGGGCATAGCCTGCAGCTACAGGCTATACCCCGGTATAGTTTTTTAGAGCAGGCGGCCGGCTATCCAGTGATAATGGCCGATCTGGTTCGGAAGCCACTGGGTCTTTATCCCAGGGAGCGGGAGGGGCCATCCCCCCCTTATGCCACCGTCCGCCGCTCTTCTCCGGTCTCCCGTCCCACCAGGAGCCTGGAGCTCTGATCCGACACTTCTGGCCGATGTGTGGAGTCCCTGTGGAAGCCGGAATCGGCTCCAATCGGGACTCATTTGTACATTTCCGGAAGCAACGCCAGAACGTCACTTCTGGTTTACTCGGCAGGACGGCGCCAGTTTTAAAAATGACAGTATGCGGAATCGCCGTTTTTGGCGATCTGAATACTGTGTAGTGCAAAGGAGGGATGGGGGGTCTTTTCATCCTTCCATAAAGTGTACCTGTCACCATATATTACTATCACAAGGGATGTTTACATTCTTTGTGATAGCAATAAAAGTGATCAGATTTTTTTTTAAAGGAACAGTGTTAAGAGGAAAAATATAATAAAATAAATAAAAACAAAATGTAAAGTGCCACCGTAACCGGGAGCTCGCGCAGCAAAGAAAACGCATATGTAAGTCACGCCTGCATATGAAAACGGTGTTCAAACCACATATGTGAGGTATCGCTGTGTTTGCCAGAGTGTGAGCAGTAATTCTAGCAAAAGACTTCCTCTGCACCTCTAACCTGGTAACCATAAAAAAAATTTAAAGTGTCGCCTATGGAGATTTTTAAGTACCAGAGTTTGTCGCCATTCCGAAAGTGTGCGCAATTTTCAACCCTAATATGTATGGTATCTATTTACTCGGCGTAACATCCTCTTTCATAATATACAAAAAAATTGAGCTAACTTTACTGTTGTCTTATTTTTTAACTCAAAAAAGTGTTTCTTTTTCCCAAAAAATTGCGCTTGAAAGACCGCTGCGCAAATACCGTGTGACAAATAGTATTGCAACGATCGCCATTTTATTCTCTAGGGAGTTTGAAGAATATATATAATGTTTGGGGGTTCTAAGTAATTTTCTAGCAAAAAAAATGATTTTAACTTGTAAACAATACGTGTAAAAAAGGGCTCCGGGGCTTTAGTGGTTAAATTAATTTACAACAACAGGTCCCGTTCTTGCGTCCAACAAGAGTAACTGCAAGGGGTTACAGTGTTCTGGCACCGCCAACACCCAAGGCCCAATTTTTGGCCATCTGTTTGACTGGGGGCTTTCGTCAGAATTTGTAAACTAATTTACAACATCAGGCCCAGTTCCTCCGTCCAACAAGAGTAACTGCAAGGGGTTACAGTGTTCTGGCACCGCCAACAAGCAAGGCCCAATTTTTGGCCACCTGTTTGACTAGGGGCTTTCGTCAGAATTTGTAAACTAATTTACAACATCAGGCCCAGTTCCTCTGTCCAATAAGAGTAACTGCAAGGGGTTACAGTGTTCTGGCACCGTCAACAAGCAAGGCCCGATTTTTGGCCACCTGTTTGACTGGGGCTTTTGTCAGAATTTGTAAACTAATTTACAACATCAGGCCCAGTTCCTCTGTCCAACAAGAGTAACTGTAAGAGGTTACAGTGTTCTGGCACCGCCAACAAGCAAGGCCCAATTTTTTGCCACCTGTTTGACTGAGGGATTATATCACAATTTTTTAACTATTTTACAACAGCAGGGCCCACACCAAAAAAAAAAAAAAAAAATGACGTGCAGTTCCCCCCAAAATCCAAACCAGGCCCTTCAGGTCTGGTATGGAATTTAAGGGGAACCCCGTGCCAAAATGTAAAAAAAAATGACGTGCGGTTCCCCCCAAAATCCAAACCAGGCCCTTCAGGTTTGGTATGGAATTTAAGGGGAACCCCGCACCAATTTTTTTTTAAAAAAATGGCGTGAGGTCCCCCCCAAAATCCAAACCAAGCCCTTCAGGTCTGGTATGGATTTTAAGAAGAACCCTGTGCCAATTTTTGGGGAGAAGGGCCTCATCCCCACAACCCTGGCCGGTGGTTGTGGGGGTCTGCGGGCAGAGGGCTTATCAGAATCTGGAAGCCCCCTTTAACAAGGGGGCCCCCAGATCCCGACCCCCCCCCCATATGAATAGGTTTGGGGTATCCCTACCCAAATAAAGAACTTGTCAAAAACTGCCTATTGTTTTTTTTTACACTACACTCCTTTTTTGGTGAATGGGTATTCACATAGGGGAGGCCGGGATCTGGGGGCCCCCTTATTAAAGGGGGCTTCCAGATTCCGATAAGCCCCCAGCCTGCAGACCCCCACAAGCACCCGCCAGGCTTGTGGGGAAGAGGCTCTTGTCCCCATCAACATGGGGACAAGGTGCTTTGATGTGGGGGGGGCAGAACACCCATACTCCCCATGTTGAAGGCATGTAGCCTGGTACAGTTCAGGAGGGGGGGGCTTGTCCTAACCGGCCAGGGTTGCATGCTCGGATAAGGGTCTGGTTTGGATTCTAGAGGTACCCCTTGGCGTGGGGTTCCCCTTAATATCCAGACCCGAAGAGCCTGGTTTGGACTGGGGGGGACCGCCACACACTTTTTTCAGCGATTTTTGATATATTGCCATCCTTCAGGTCTGGTGTGAAATTTAAGGGGAACCCCGTGCCATTTTTTTTTTAAAAAATGATGTGCGGTTCCCCCCAAAATCCAAACCAGGCCCTTCAGGTCTGGTATGGAATTTAAGGGGAAGCCCGTGCCAAAATTTTAAAAAAAGTGCGATCCTCCCCAAAATCCAAACCAGGCCCTTTGGGTGTGGTATGGAATTTAAGGAGAACCCCGTGCCCAAATTTTTTTTAAAAATGACGCGCGGTTCCCTCCAAAATCCAAACCAGGCCCTCCAGGTCTGGTATGGAATTTAAGGGGAACCCCGCACCAAATTTTTTTTTTAAAAATGACATTAGGTCCCCCCCCCCAAATCCAAACCAGGCGCTTCAGGTCTGGTATGGATTTTAAGGGGAACCCCGCGCCAATTTTTTTTTTTTTAAATGGCGTGGGGTCCCCCCCAAAATCCAAACCAGACCCTTATCCGAGCACGTAGCCCTGGCATGGCAGGAGGAGGTGGGGACGAGCGAGCGCCCCCCCCCCCTCCGAACCATACCAGACCACATGCCCTCAACATGTGGAGGATGCTTTGAGGTTGCCCCCAAAGCACCTTGTTCCCATGTTGATGGGGAGAAGGGCCTCATCCCCACAACCCAGCCGGTGGTTGTGGGGGTCTGCAGGCAGGGGGCTTATCAGAATCTGGAAACCCCCTTTAATAAGGGGGCCCCCAGATCCCGACCCCTCCCTATGTGAATAGGTTTGAGGTACATTTTACCCCTACCCATTCACCAAAAAAGGAGTGTAGTGTACAAAAAAAACAAGAGGCAAAGTGAGGAAGCAAGAAGACTAAAAGAAGAAGACCAGAAGAAGGACCGGGCCAGGAGAAGATGGAGGAAGAAAGAGCTATTTTACAAAATAAAGGACTTGTCAAAAACTGCCTATTGTTTTTTTTACACTACACTCCTTTTTTGGTTAATGGGTAGGGGTACAATGTACCCCAAACCTATTCACATAGGGGGGGGCGGGATCTGGGGGCCCCCTTATTAAAGGGGGCTTCCAGATTCAGATAAGCCCCCCCCGCCCGCAGACCCCCACAAGCCGGTGCTTGTGGGGAAGAGGCTCTTGTCCCCATCAACATGGGGACACGGTACTTTGAGGTGGGGGGGCAGAGTCCCCCAAAGCACACATACGCCCCATGTTGAGGGCATATAGCCTGGTACGGTTCAGGAGGGGGGGTGCTCGCTCGTCCCCGCCCCCCCCCATCCTAACCGGCCAGGGCTACATGCTCGGATAAGGGTCTGGTTTGGATTTTAGGAGGACCCCCACGTCAATTTTTTTTTTAATTTGGCGCAGCGTTCCTCTTAATATCCAAACCAGATCCAAAGAGCCTGGTTTGGACTGGGGGGGGGACACCACACACTTTTTTCCAGCGATTTTTTTTTTTTTGTGTATTGCCGGGAACCGGCAATACATTACAGCCTTGCTACTTCCTCATTATACGCTCGTTCGCGTCATCACGTTCGGCCGGCCGCAAGTTGTATGTACGACCGTCGTGTGCATGTCAGTGGGCTACATACGACCGCCAACGTATGATTCAACACGGTCGTGCGCACGATCGTCGTCCCGTGTGTACGAGCCATAAGTCCTTGCTAATCACTGGGACATAGAAATGGTACTTGGTGGAGCCTGCTCTAAGAGTAAAATTGACAAAAACTCTCTCCTCAGAGCAGTGACTACAATGGCTGTGCCATCCTCCTCTCCCTCAGGCAAGCCTCGCGCTGTTAAATTACCTCAGGTACCAAATGTGCTGACAGACTCAGAAATACCTGAACCTGTGTATAATTTTCCTGCCTCCGTTTCACAAACTGACTCTCTCTACACCCTAATATCTTCAAACTATTTGAGAAAATGCTACACAAAGCTCTCAAACAAACGTCTGACCATATTACTGAGAATCTGACAAGAGAAATTTGTGAATTGGGCCGGGGCACCACTGACTTAGAAAATAGAACGGATGATTTAGAAGTATCTACTTTATCCTATTCTAATAAAGTAGAACATCTTCAGGAAGAAAATGTTGCTTTACAAAATCGATTGGAAGATTTTGAGAATAGGGCCCGTCATTCTAACCTCCGCATACGCGGAATCCCAGAGACAATTACAGAACTTCATTCATCATTGACAACTTTATTCCAGGAATTGATACCATCTATTCCTATTGAACATTCAGGGGTTGACAGGATCCATAGAGCTCTATCAGTGCTCAAAACAGAAGGCCCGCCACGCGATATAATCGCTAAATTTCATTTTTTTTCGTACTAAAGTGCAACTATTGGCTTCAGCGCGTGAAAAGGGATCTCTTCATTTTCAAGGTCACCCATATTAACTTTTTGCTGATCTGTCTCCGATCACAGTAGCTAAAAGACGAGCGCTTAAACCTCTTCTTCAGATTCTTCACCAAAATCAAATTATTTATCAATGGGGTTTCCCATTCTCAGTAAGATTCACCTTCCAGAATACTAAGCATGCAGGTCGCTCCTTTGATGAACTGCAAAATATTCTTCAGGAGATTCGACTGATGGAGCATACAACATCTTCCCGTGACTGCCAAGGAATTTTGCATCTTCCTCATCTTAAGGATCTCTCTCTAAAAAGCACAACAGAAACCGCCAGAGTCCCTCCAAACGTAGTCGTCTCCTTTCACCTACCAACGATTCCGCTGATGCCATGGATGGATGATATAATCATCTTACAATGACACTTTTGAGAGTTCATTTTTCATTTTTTTTCTCTCTATGCAGTTAAATATACTCGGATATATTAACATCTCATATGACGGATGTATGTGGCTGTTCACAATGTCTTCTAAAGTCTATTGCACTATCACATCAAATCACACACTAAAAATAATTTTGATACCCAGATCGCTTTTCAGGGGACATATAGATCACTCTTGAGGTGACAGCATAACATCAATTTTTTGGGGTTTTTTTCACTTCTATTATTTTAACCACTGGATAGGTTAATAAGGTGTTTGCAACTGTTAATTTATATCAGAGTATGCAAAGTGACAGCGCGGGAGCACCACAAATTAATTTATAATACACTGATATATTAACATTTCATATGACGGATGTATGCGGTTGTTCACAATGTCTTCTAATGTCTATTGCACTATTACATCAAATCACACGCTAAAAATAATTTTGATACTCAGATCACTCTTCAGGTGACAGCGCAACATCAATTTTTTGGGGTTTTTTTCACTTTTATTTTGTCTTAATCACTGGATAGGTTAATTAGGTGTTTGCAGCTGATAATTTATATCAAATTAAGCAAAGTGTGTTTGCAACTGTTAATTTATATCAGAGTATGCAAAGTGACAGTGAGGGAGCACCACAAATTAATTTATAATACGATGATATATTAACATCTCATATGACAGATGTTTGCGGTTGTTCACGATGTCTTGTAATGTCCACTGATGTTTTTGAACTTTATCTTCACTTCGACACCAGCAAAATTGGAGCTTATTAAGTCTCATACCATGAAATTGCTTCTCACTTCTTTACACAATTCCAGTCAATATAATGGACTGGCGACTTCTACTTACTTCGTTTATGATATGCCCCCTGTTTCTGCCTATTTAGAATCTCCTCAATTGTTGAATAGTTGGTAATACATCTCCCTCTTATAGCTCTATGTCAGATTGCTTCGCAACTATAAACACCATTTTCCTAATTTTTTCTCCTTAACCACTTCCCGCGAATCGCCGTATATAAACGGCGACTGCTTTAAGTGGAGGTATCGGGATATAGTCTGCAACTGCAGGCTATATCCCGGTACAGTTTTTTAGAGCCGGCGGTCGGCTATCCGGCGATAATGGCCGGTCCGGCTCCGACATCCCCCCTCCCGCCGCCGTCTGCCACTCTTCTCCGGGCTCCCGTCCCACCGGGAGACCGGAGCTTTGATCCGGAGCATCTGCTGGCTAGACGGAGACCTGAAGGAAGCCGGAATCGGCTCCGATCGTGTCTCTTTCGTCAAATTCCAGAAGCAACGTCACTTCTGGTTTACTCGGCGGCCAACAGCGCCGGTTTTAAAAAAAATGACAGTATTTTTTGGCTATCTGAATACTGTGAAGTTCAAAGGAGGGATGGGGGGGGGGGTCTTTTATATTTTTACATTCCTTGTGATAGCAATAAAACAGTGCTAAAAATAAATAAATAAATAAATAAATTTAAAAAAAAAATTTTAAGGGCCACCATCCCCACAAGCTCGCGCAGCAAAGAAAATGCATATGTAAGTCGTGCCCGCATATGAAAACGATGTTCAAACCACATATGTGAGGTATCACCGCGATCGCCATAGTGTGAGCAATAATTCTAGCAAAAGACCTCCTCTGCACCTCTAACCTGGTAACCTTTGAAAATTTTTAAAGCATCGCCTATGGAGATTTTTAAGTACTGGAGTTTGTCGCCATGCCGCAAGTGTGCTCAACTTTCAACCGTAACATGTATGGTATCTATTTACTCGGCGTAATATCCTCTTTCGCAATATACAAAAAAATGGGCTAACTTTACTGTTGTCCTATTTTTTAACTCAAAAAAGTGTAATTTTTCCAAAAAAAATCGCGCATGTACCGCAAATACCGTGTGACAAAAAGTATTGCAACAATCGCCATTTTATTCTCTAAGGTGTTTGAAAAAAATATATATAATTTTTGGGGGTTCTAAGTAATTTTTTAGCAAAAAAAAAACTGTTTTTAACTTGTAACAGTTACTGGTGGGTAAGTGGTTAAATATGTTTTACTGGTACCTCCAATATATGGTGGGAGAACTCATTTGGAACTGAGGAACACATAGCAATAGTTTTTCTTCCTTCTCTCACTCAGTTATTTGATTTAAAGTGGTTGTCAAAGCTTGACAACCACTTTAACCACTTCAGCCCCGGAAGGATTTCACACTTTGGGACCAGAACACTTTTTGCGATTCGGCACTGCGTCTCTTCAACTGACAATTGCTCGGTCATGCAACGTTGTACCCAAACAAAATTTGCGTCCTTTTTTTTCCCACAAATAGAGCTTTCTTTTGGTGGTATTTGATCACCGCTGCGTCATTTCTGATCACCGCTATAAACAAAAGAAGAGCGACCATTTTGCAAAAAAAAAAACAAATTTCTTACTTTTTGCTAAAATACAAATAAAAAAAAAATATATAAAAAAAACTTTTTTTTTCAATGGTTTTGGCCGATTTATATTCTTCCTCATATTTGTGATCAAAAAAATCGCAATCAGCGTTTATTGATTGGTTTGCGAAAACGTTGCCGCGTTTACGGACGATGAGAATTCATTTCTGGGGTTTTTATTTATTTATTTTTTTTTGCTAGTAATGGCGGCGATCTGTGATTTTTAGCGGTACTGCGATATTGCAGCGGACATGTCGGACTATTTTGACACTTTTTTGGGACTATTGGCATTTATACAGCGATCAGTGCTATAAAAATGCACTGATTACTGTGTAAATGCCATTGGCAGTGAAGGGGTTAACCTGTAGGGGCGCTCTAAGGGTTAACTGTGTTCCCTGGGCGTGTTCTAACTGTGTGTGGGCTGCCCTGGCTGGGGAAGGATAGTGATCACAGCTTCCGTATAGAGGAAGGCTGTGATCACAGTCCTTCCCCCCTCACAGAATGGAGATCTGTGTTTACATACACGGACCTCCGTTCTTTCACTCCGGGGGGGCATCGCGGGTAGCCAGCGGAGATCGAGTCTGCTGCACCCGCTCCCTTGCCCCCCCGGAAGAAAGTGAGCGCGCCTACAGTGCTCGATCTGGCAGCCGCCGTCGTATGACGGCGGTTTGCCTAGCAGAGCCATCTTGTCGCCGTCAACCTGCGGTTGACAGTCGGCAAGTGGTTAAACTACAGGCAAGCCTGTAATCAGGCTTACCTGCAGGTTCCCTGTATATCTCCTAAACCTGTACGGTTTAGGAAATATATGCTATACTGGCATGTGCCGACATCTTATATCTGTCCTCCTTCCTTTATTATTTGGAGGACTTCCCTTGGATAGATACCTGGCCTCTGGGTTTGTGTTCCCCACATAGTACCTAGTACGCCACTCTTATTATTTGTAATTTTTCCTGTTTTTATTCTTTATTTATCTTGACCTCTCCTTACATATTTTTTCATCTGATTATTTTTTACTTTTTTCTTTCTTAAGTCTATTTTTTTATCTACAGGGTGTGTGTGGTCCCGGGGCTTTAGGCAAACCAGACAGGTGATCTTGTTAAAATCTTTGGGATGGCTTCCCTTAATGTAATTACTCTGAATGTGCAGGGTCTTAACATTCCAAAAAAGCGCACCAAAGCTTTTTGCTCTCTGGCTTCTAAGAAAGCACACATCGTTTGTCTTCAGGAAACCCATTTCACTAGATCATCAACCACTACATTTTTTAGCTCATATTATCCTTAAGCTTTTACGGCATCAGCTGACACTAAAAAAAGGGGAGTTTTTATAGCTTTTCACCGTACGACTCCTTTTTCTCTCCTGGCAGAGATTACGGATCCTGAAGGGAGATATATCATACTTACAAGCCATTTACTTGACTCTCCAATAACGGTTGTCTCTTACTATGCACCAAACAAAAGTCCAAACTGTTTCCTTGCACATTTACTACGTGTGATTGAAGCACATAAATTTGGAACTCTCATTATATGTGGAGACTCAAACCAAACTATTTATCCCCTATTCCCATTACTTCTAGTCCTCAGAGTCGCTCATTCCAACAGCTACTACATCAACATTCCCTCATTGACTCCTGGTGAGAGGTCAATCCTTCCAAGCTTCAATATACCTTCTATTCCTATCTTCATAAATCATGTTCCTGAATAGAGTATATACTGATCACTACAGGCATGTCCCCTGAACTTCTCTCCTCTTCAATTATCCCATTCACCTGGACTGACCATGGTGCTGTATTCACCAATTTAACATCTCTCATTCCCAAAGCCCGTGATCCCACATGGTGCATTAACGATACAATTCTATTGCACCCTGCCCATTCCTCTGAACTAGATTGCTGAAAGAATATATAACTAATAACTCAGCATTAGAGTTGAGCGAACTTCTAGAAGCCCGGGTTCTGCTGGTTCGGCCAAACTTCGGGACAAAGTCCGGGTTCGGGTCCGGACAGAACCCGAACTTTGTCCCGGACCCCGAACCCCATTGAAATCAATGGAGACCCGGACTTTTAGGTACAAAAAATGTTGTAAAATAGTCCTGGAAGGTCCTAGAGGTCTGCAAAAGGAAGAAAATGTGGGTAAGGGTGGGACCAGTGACCTACAAAGAAATGGGGACAGGGAAATAACTTTAAATATTTAAAAAAAAATAAAAACATAAAAAATGCAAAAATGGAGATCATCTTCAAAATGGGTCTGAAAAGTATTAATTAACATTAGAGGCCATAGAACTGTTCTAAAATCATCTTCAAACTGTGTCAAAAAAGTATAAATAAGCCGGGAGTACCCATATCACTGTTCTGCAAAATGTGTGTATCACTTTAAATGAAACCGGGAATCAGTGCACATCTCTTCTGCACAATTATTTCAAGTGTGTGTGTCACTTTAAATCAAACCGTCAATCATTGCACATCTTTTATTCACACTTCTTTTTAAAATGTGTGTATCACTTTAAATGAAACCGTCAATCATTGCACATCTCTTCTGCACAATTATTTCAAGTGTGTGTGT
>BLSH010364721.1:164437-184075 GCA_018402905.1 Glandirana rugosa | reverse complement strand
AGTCGGGACTCCCTCGACTATACTACCAGGAGAATAAAGAAAGCCCATGCGCTCTACAGCGAGGGTGAGAAGCAAGGACGTCGTTCGAGACTAGTAGTCTCGGGTACTCGGCACTGCAGTCCGCCGACGCAAGTCTGGCTTATAGACGATTTGGTATGTCCAAATCTCTATAAGTAAAATGGAGGTCCAGTTGGAATAATATCCGAATGGACATACATTTTTAGTGTAATTCCCCAAATGTTGACGAAATTTCTTCTCGGGTCCCCCGGACCCGACGGTCACGGATGTTCCCGTGTGCGCGCCCCAGGGGGCGCGAGGGAACCGCGATTCTGGGAGGACGTCAATAGACGTCCTCCCAGAATTAAGCGACCGCCCTGTAGACGTCTTTTGTCTATAGGGCGGTTGTTAATCGGTTAATATACGACCACTGATGCACCAATTGAGTGCAGACTGCAATGGTGACGCCTAGGCACCCCTTCTTTAAAGCAGTTGTAAACCCCTTAATGTGATTTTTACATACAGGTAAGCCTATAATAAGGTTGACCTGGAGGTAAAATGAATATCTCTAAACCTGTATGGTTTAGCAGATATTCGGTCTGAACGCAGCCGCCTGACGTCACGGCTCATGGGCTCTGATGATCAGAGCTTGCTGCAGGAACGAAGAGTGGGAGCGACATCTCGCGTACCCGAAAGAAATAAGAGGACCATCATATCAGCTCCCTCAGGGCTGAGGGACTCGGGCATCGGGGGCCTTGTTCTAAGGTAAGTATTGCATAATGTGTTAGTATACGATGCATACTAACACATTATGCTATTGACTTGCAGGATTTTTTCTTTTCTAGGTGCGGATTTACTACTGCTTTAATTCCACAAGGTGTTGGACCACCTCCTTGAGGAGCTCTCTGTCTGGTTTTTAGGACTCTGCAAACTGACGATTTGTCTCCTGCTGCATCTCTGCCATCTGCCATTGAAGCACTGCAAACTGGCTGTTTCATCTCTGACTCTTAATGATGAGAGTGAATAGAATATGGAGCCAGACTTAGAAGTCAGAAAAGATGATTTTTGTACGGAACAAATTAAAGACTCCACGCTTACTAGAGCCAAAGAAAATTTTAAAATGATAGATGGAAACCCATTGAACTTGACGTTGGGGTGTCTTTTCTCTACGTGACTCTTAAAAATAACTTGCTGTATCAAGTGGTAAAACAAGGGGAGGAGGTGGTAGAACAGCTGGTGGTCCCCAAGCCAGATGGTATTAGATTTAGCCCATGGTCATATAATGGGTGTACACCTGGGTATAGAGAAAACTAAGGAGAGAATAACCCAGAGATTATTTTGGCCTGATTTACGTGCATATTGTGAATCATGCCCATGTGTCAGTTTTTCACCAGTTATTGAGGTGCCTTTTGAAAGAAATGGCATGGATCTGGTGGGACCAGTGGTAAAGTCTTCCCAGGGCCATCAGCACATATTGGTAATACTAGACTATGCCACGTGGTATCCTGAAGACATTTTCTTGCGTAATACCCCAGCTAAAGCCATTTCCAAAGACCATATCCAGGTATTTATTTGCGTGGGTATTGCAAAACAAATATTATCAGGGTACCCCATTTATGTCCAGTGTCACTAAGGAGTTGTAAGATGTTCAAAGATTTCCATCTTCGTCTACCACCCCCGAACTGATGGTCTAGTGGAGAGGATTAACAAGACACTCAAAAACATGTCAAAAAAGGTGGTGGACAAAGATGGGAGAAATTGGGAGTTTTTTATTGCCGTATCTCATGTTTGCTATACGAGAGATACCTCAGGCATCTACAGGTTACTCACCTTTGAACTACTGTATTGTAGACATTCCAGGGTAGATTTCGCAAAAGAAACGTGGGAGGGAGAGACCACGACCTATAAAAGCATCATCGAGCATATCTCGCTGATGCAGGATAGAATGGTGGCTGTCATCCTGCTCGTATGGTAACATATGGAACAAGCCTAGAAGGCACAGTAAAGGGATTTTAATCAGGGTGCCAAGATCCATAGCTTCAACCCTGGGGATAGAATTCTGGTACTAGTCCCCACAGTTGAGAGTAAATTTCTAGCAAAGTGGCAGGGTCACTTTGAAATTATGGAAAAAATAGGAGAAGCAAAGTTCACCAGCCAGGGAGAAAGAAACCCGAGCAAATATATTATGTCAATCTCTTAAAACCTTGGAAGAGCAGAAAGCCGTGTCTGACACTGTCAGGAACCATGAATCAGACAAAGACAGAAGTGCAGTAATATCACACTTTTTAATAAAAAGGTAAAATGTTATAAACAGAGTAAACGTGGTAAACATAGACAGGGTTCGGTAACCAGAGCGGATAGTCAGGGCAAGCCAGTGAAACAGGAGTCCAGAGATCAGCGAGGTCACATAAACTGAATGCAGGGTCAGGAGCCAGGAGGAGAGTCAGCTGAGCAGGGTCTTGAATCCAGGAACCAGAAGGGAATGTCAAACAGGCAAAGCTTTTTACAGAAGCACACAGCAGAGATTTCTCCAAAGATGTTGACCAAGGCGAAGGCATCTGCGATCTGACCGAAGAAAGACCCCATGAGAGAAGGCGAACCAAGCCAGAAGGCCATGTCCACCCCCTCCCAAGACTTTCAGGGAAGGCCCAAGGACCAACACCCTACTAATCACGGTGAGTAAAGTGCACAGTGCAAGTGACAAAACATACACGCACACAAATAAAATTGGGGAAAGAAGTGGAGAATTGTGCAATAACATGGCAGGCCCTTCAGCCAGGAAACAAAGATTCCTCTGGTCCCAGCCAAAAAGTGTGACATGGTCCAGTGATCTTGGTGTCATAAATAGGGTGGGCAAACGGTTTGGCCCAAGCATAAGTGCGGGCTGAACTGTTCATTCGTTTGACGAACATTCGAACAAACGGGTTTTTCAACTGTTTGTTCGGACCCCCGAACTGACCACAATGCATTGCGGCGCTGAACAGTGCATTGCAAGCCCTGATTGGCTGAAGCAGTGAAAGCTTCAGCCAATCACGGCACAGAGCACCGTCAGAGTCATGATTGGACACTGTCATCATGACTTTATCCAATCATGGCTCAATACCGCCCCACAGTATAAAAGTATTCTTTCAATGGCAGCCATTTTCAGTGTGATTTTGGCTGGAGAGAGATAGAACAGGGCTCTGTTCAGTGCTATTAGTTAGTTTGTGTGCAATACTGTGCTATTGTACTTCAATTGTCAGTGTAGAGTATTAGTTTAGTGTCAGTCTAGGGATAGTGTGAGTGTAGTGAGGAGGACCATCTTTCAGCTTTGCATAGTGTGCAGTTAGAGTAGGGACAGCTCAGATAGTTTCAGTGTAGTGTAGTGAGACTGTGTCACTAATCTTTACATTTGTGTATACATAGATTAGGGACAGTTCCGATAGCGTCAGTGTAGTGACGGTTGAACATCGTATATTTGATTGCGTTACTGTAATTTTAACGCCATATATTTCTGTGTGCGTTACTGCAAGTTTAACGCCATATACTTCTGTGGGCGTTATTGCCAGTTTAAAGCCATATAGTTCTGTGTGCGTTACTGCCAGTTTAATGCCATATAGTTTTGTGCGTTACTGCAAGTTTAACACCATTTACTTCTGTGTGTGTTACTGCAAGTTTAACACCATTTACTTCTGTGTGCGTCACTGATGGGTGATGGGTGCCTGGTGGTGGTCACTGATGGGTGACGGATGTCTGGCGGTGGTCACTGATGGGCGATAAGTGACTGGGGGTGGTTACTGATGGGTGACAGGTGACTGGCGGTGGTCACTGATGGGTGACAGGTGACTGGCGGTGTTCACTGATGGGTGACGGGTGTCTGGGGGTGGTCGCTGATGGGTGACGGGTGTCTGGCGTTGGTCACTGATGGGTGATAAGTGACTGGCGGTTGTTACTGATGGGTGCTTGGCGGTGGTCACTGATGGGTGACGGGTGACTGGCAGTGGTCACTGATGGGTAACTGGCGGTGGTCACTGATGGGTGACAGGCCACGGGTGACTGGCGGTGGTCACTGATGGGTGACGGGTGACTGGCTGTGGTTACTGATGGGTGACGGGTGTCTGGTGGTGGTCACTGATGGGTGACTGGTCACGGCCACTGATGGGTGAGGGGTGACTGGCGGTGGTCACTGATGGGTGACGGGTGACTGGTGGCGGTCACTGATCGGTGACAGGCCACAGGTGACTGGTGGTGGTCACTGATGGGTGACGGATGCCTGGCGGTGGTCACTAATGGGTGGTAAGTGACTGGCGGTGATTAATGATGGGTGACAGGTGACTGGCGGTGGTCCCTGATGGGTGACGGATGACTGACAGTGTTCACTGATGGGTGACAGGTGTCTGGGGGTGGTCACTGATGGGTGACGGGTGTCTGGTGGTGGTCACTGATGGGTGACTGGTCACGGTCACTGATGGGTGACTGACTGTGGTCACTGATGGGTGACAAGTGACTGGGGGATGGTCACTGATGGGTGACTGGTGGTGGTCACTGATGGGTGACTGGCGGTGGTCACTGATGGGTGACAGGTGACTGGCGGTGGTCACTGATGGGTGATGGGTGTCTGGTGGTGGCCACTAATGGGTGATTGGCGTTGGTCACTGATGGGTGACTGGCAGTGGTCACTAACGGGTGACTGGCAGTGGTCACTGATGGGTGACTGGCGGTGGTCACTGATGGGTGACAGGCCAAGGGTGACTGGTGGTGGTCACTGATGGGTGATGGATGACAGGCCACTGTCACTGATGGGTGACAGGTGACAGGCCACGATCACTGATGGGTGATGGTTGACAGGCTACGGTCACTGATGGGTGACACGCCACGGTCACTGATGGTTGGCGGGTGACACGCCATGGTCAGTGATGGATGACGGGTGACAGGTGCACTTTATGATCACAGGTGCAAGGTAACTTCATCACGGCTGATCACATGGTAAACAGCCATGGCCAATGTCGGTGACGAGCTGTGTCCCGGAGACACGTTGCCACCGACAGTGCCGGGATGCAAGCGCCCAATCGCGTGCATGCCCGGCTTAAAGGGCCTACGTTATATGATGTCCGCCCAGAACGAGAGCCGCACCGCTCCACTGTCATTTGACGGTGGGCGGGCGGCAAGTGATCAAAGAGGACTGTTATTGGACTCTTGTTTTATTCTTATTTTTTTGGCATTTTAATTTGATTATCTTTATTTTTTTTTATATATTCAATCATTACAATTTTGTTTTGAACACTGAAGTAATTAGGTGTTATTGTTGCGCTACTGTGAACTTTGCTATATATGCACTGTGGTACATATATTTAATTTTCACTGGTTTTCATAAGATCAAGTGTAGTATCTGTTCTTATCAGTTTTCAGAAGGGAGAATGCTAGTGCCTCTTGTAGTGTGGGGTGCTGGTGAGTATGCCTTTTGATGTAATTGGTGATGGCGGTGGGAAGGCTCTAAGGTGTCTAAATTCTGATGCCTCCTGGGAGGGATGAGGTGGCATTTGTCAGGCTGAGGGCCAGGCTATGAAAGAAGCCTGTTGTGTATGTGCCCCTGGGGTGCCAGTCCAGGGGTGCCGTAGTTCTCACTGTATCTTGGGCACTTTGAGTTTATGACATCAAGATCACTGGACCATGTCACACTTTTTGGCTGAGACCAGAGGAATTTTTGTTTCCTGGCTGAAGGGCCTGCCATGATATTGCACTATGGCACTATTGCAATTCTCCACTTCTTTCCCCAATTTTATTTGTGTGTGTGTGTGTGTGTTTTGTCAATTGTACTGTGCACTTTACTCACCATGGTTAGTAGAGTGTTGGTCCTCGGGCCTTCTCTGAAAGTCTAGGGAGGGGGTGCACATGTCCTTCTGGCTTGGTTCGCCTTCTCTCATGGGCTCTTCCTTCAGGGGAGCCCTTACCTAGTACTTGGGGTTTCGGCAGACCTCCCATAGAACGGGGTCCACATAGTGTACCTCAGTCCCTGTAAGGAGCCTTGCGCCCTGGGGGATCAGGGTAAGGGTCCTTCCTCTTTGGAGGAGGTCTATGTGTTCACCCTGTGCACTTTTTTGTGTTCCCACTTTTGTGTGTGCACTTTTTTTTGCATCGAGTGTTAGATCCAATGTGAGTCACACACAGCTCTCTGCTCTTCCAAGGTTTTAAGAGATTGACATAATATATTTGCTCAGGTTTCTTTCTCCCTGGCTGGTGGACTTTACTTCTCCTACTTTTTCCATAATTTCAAAGGGACCCTGCCACTTTGCAAGAAATTTACTCTCAACTGTGGGGACTAGTACCAGCATTCTATCCCCAGGGTTGAAGGTATGGATCTTGGCACCCTGATTAAAATCCCTTTACTGTGCCTCCTAGGCTTGTTCCATATGTTACCGTACGAGCAGGATGACAGCCGCAATTCTATCCTGTTTGTGGACTCTTGTTTTATTTTTATTTTTTTGACATATTAATTTTATTATCTTTATAATTTTTTTTTTTTTTGCATGTGGGAAATTATATATGTTCGATCATTACAATTTTGTTTTGAACACTGAAGTAATTATGTGTTATTGTTGCTCTATGTAAACTTTGCTATATATGCACTGTGGTATATATATTGGTTTTGATATTTATGGTTGCAAGTAGCAGCATTGGTTGTCATTTTTCTTTGTTATTTGGACCGCGGGGAGCCGCGGTCACTTCCGGTTGTCGGCTACGGACTGGTGGAACGCAAGCCGTCTGCACGGGAAGCCTGCGGGGCTATTTTTAAATAGTAAGGAGTTGGTCCCCAGTACCGTGGCTATCAAGTGACTTAGGAATTCTACATTGTTGTTCAATTTTAACCTGGATGCTGGGGTATCCCTAGGGGAGCACGCGTGATCTGCACCTGGAGCACTGGAAGACTGCTGTATAGTCATTAACAAGATTGACTGATCACCTGTTTTCACTAGTCATTATATATTGGATTGGCACTGAGCACTTTGTGGATCTACTGTATATGGACACTATAGGTTAACTGCAGTGTAATCATTTATTTATTTATTAATAGCACCGTGCACTTTGGAAGAACGAACATTTTCAGACTGCTATTTCATATATCAATACCTTTGTGATTCTTTATATTTGCAAGAGTTGCACATTAATATGGCATTAGGATTTGTGTACCTGGGTTTACACTGTTGTGCACTAGCACATTGCACCTTTATAATTTGTCTGACATTGAACCTTTTTTAATTTGTTTGATATTGCACCTTTTCATCATATCATATTTATGAATACACACTACTTTTTCTTTCTATGGTAGGAGTAAGGTTGTCCCTTTTCACCATTAGGGGAAGTATACATACTCCTTATACACACTACCTATATCAAGTTTTCCTTCCCTCCAGACACTACGTGTAGAGTGGAAGTGATAAGGTAGCGCCAGGCCCAGTACAACTTACTTATTATTAAAGTACGTTGGTGCTAGCCGGGCTCTTGGATGAACTACTACTCCCAAGCCCATCCTCCAGATCCATCCGGTCTGTCCTGTAGTCTAATGGCTCTCCTTCCCATTGGTTGGTTCCTCTTAGCTCTCACAGACTGCTCTCTCTCTCTCCCCCCAGACTGTCCCAGCCATGTCCTCCAACTCCCAGGGGCCACCACTCACAACTTTATTGTGGATTACTTTAAAGAGTCTCTTTCCATGTAGGCTTCAGCTACTCTCCTGTTTCTCTTGTGTCTCTCCAGGAGCCGACTCCCGCTCCTGGCTGCACCCAAGCCCCAGGCCTCCGGTTCACCCCCCCAGAAGGGGGATACCCTCCCGGGTGAGGCCTGCTCCACAGCTCCTCTCTACATCCTCACTCTTCCACCCGAAACTCTCCTGCTTCCTGCTGGGAGATAGCTGTATTTAGAGAGGCCTGCCCCCTTACCAATCCAGTCATGGGATTGGCCAGGGGTCCTTGCCATACATCAGGAAGTAACGCCTCCTTATCCATCTCCCTTCTAGAGCTTTCCCAGCTCAAGGGGAGGATGCTCCAAGGAGTGTACCTTCCCTCCATCTCCAGCACCACCCCTGAGCCACTCCCAGCCCAGATCAAAACATTCAGGCCTGCACCTACAGTCAGTCAGGCCTGACTAGATTTTCCTTACCTACCAAAAACCTACAAAAGTAAAAGCACCTATACTATAGGGGCGCTACATACACTTGATCTTAGCCAAAAGGCGGAGAAGTGATCAATATATCCAGTACTGCAACAGATGAAATATGGCAACAATAAACTACCCAAGTCCAAAACATTACTTCCCAATGCAGGTTGCAACTCAGTGCCCATAGAATGAACATAAAGAGAAGTAACAAATTAGAGCATACCATAAGTAAGGGAAGGAGGGGGGGGGGATAATAGTAACAAGAATAGCACACCCGTGTAAAATTACATCAGCTATCCATGAAATCCCTATGGGTCAAGGCTAATCTATCTAAAACAATCATAAGGTAAACTGAAGTAACATGTAATGATCACCAAAAACCTGCAAAGACCTCCTCTGAGAGCAGAACCCGTATCACTGGTACCACCATAACATCTCAAGACCATTGAGTTGGTTAAAAGGGGGGGTGAGGGCATTAAATAAACCCAACTATGCTAGGGTGAGGGCCAGCTCAGGTGAGGCTGATTGAGAACTTGGCAGGGCATTAGTAGTATAATGTATCCATGATGGATTGCTTTTCAGAGAGTGGTATAGCAATGGCTGACAGGCATCCAGGAGCTGCCTGCCACCTCTTGGTTCCAGGTTTTTTTAACTGCTCATTGATTTCAATGGGCCAGTTTAACAGGTAGTGCCACCTGTACGACTCTGCGGGCCAAGTTAACATTGCCAGGGCCAGGAAGCAAAGCATTGTGACTGCGGCATGTGTACTGCCCTTTCAGGCTGTAATGTTAGAAGTACAGTAGGCAGCCGAAGGAGGGACAGCAAAACCTTGGCTCAGTCACCTGTTTTCACCACCCCTGGCCCAGGGTGTAAAAAGATTCTAAAGAATGACAAACAATTTTTAATTAATTAAGCATACCAATAAAATGGTTGATGTCTGCGATTCTTTTTTTTGGCAGGGTGTATTGTTTCATTTATACAAGAAGTATAATGAGTGAAGTGCTTAATACCTAGGTAGGAAATGGAGCCAACATTTTCTGCCTACTGGTTCTCTGGGGTGTTGACATAATTGTAAAAGACCTGGGGCTTCTTTGGGCAATCCAAGGAGACCAATAATGTGCATATTTACTAAGAATATCCTCCGCACTTCAAACAATCTTTACCAAAACCCAAAGAAAAACTTGTGCTGCAGCTATATCACTGTTATGTGTTCCCACATCCAACCAATGTATAAAAATGATAAAGTGCGACTTATTACCTCCTAATTATCCAACATGTGTACACATTTCATAAATGCATCACTGAATACTACTATCAAATAAAAATGAATAAGTATAATGCCATTGTCTGTATGATTAAATAATTAATAAAAAGTCCAGGCAGCTACAGTCAGGTCCATAAATATTGGGACATTGACACAATTCTAATCTGAAATGAAAGGAACAAGATGTGCTTTAACTGCAGACTTTCAGCTTTAATTTGAGGGTATTTATATCCAAATCAGGTGAACGGTGTAGGAATTACAACAGTTTGTATATGTGCCTCACACTTTTTAAGGGACCAAAAGTAATGGGACAATTGGCTGCTCAACTGTTCCATGGCCAGGTGTGTGTTATTCCCTCATTATCCAATTTACAAGGAACAGATAAAAGGTCCAGAGTTAATTTCAAGTGTGCTATTTGCATTTGGAATCTGTCTCTGTCAATTCTCGATATTAGATCCAAAGAGCTGTCACTATCAGTGAAGCAAGCCATCATTAGGCTGAAAAAACAAAACAACCCCATCAGAGAGATAGCAAAAACATTAGGTGTGGCCAAATCAACTGTTTGGAGCGTCCTTAAAAAGAAAGAACGCACCGGTGAACTCAGCAGCACCAAAAGACCCGGAAGACCACGAAAAACAACTGTGGTGGATGACCGAAGAATTCTTTCCCTGGTGAAGAAAACACCCTTCACAACAGTTGGCCAGATCAAGAACACTCTCCAGGAGGTAGGTGTATGAGTGTCAAAGTCAACAATCAAGAGAAGACTTCACCAGAGTGAATACAGAGGGTTCACCACAAGATGTAAACCATTGGTGAGCCTCAAAAAGAGGAAGGCCAGATTAGAGTTTGCCAAACGTTTGCCAAACAACATCTAAAAAAGCCTTCACAGTTCTGGAACAACATCCGGTGGGACGGGAGGCTGGGGAAGTGCGGCGGAAGGCGGTGGGAGGGGGGGATGTCACCTCCCGCCCCCTGGGGTAACGACCGAGCGGCTCTATGTCCCGGTAGAGCCGCTCAAACCCGACCGCCGCCTATTTACGGCGCTGGTCGGGAAGTGGTTAAGAGAAACTAAATGTCTTTTGTTCTGCATCATCATAGTGTCTGGCGCCCAACTCAGTTCTTCTATCTGCACCCACCATGCCTAGTAACCCACCCTATGAAGATGGATGTCAGCTATCCCTGGCTCTGGAGGTCATCATTAGGCCTCTAGGGGTCTGGGCCATGGCTATAATAGGACTGCTGCTGCCTAATAACACCAGGTTCCTAGTCTTCTCTCCACCTTTGGCATCACTAACTCCCTCAGCACTAGATGTCACACTCTTTTATATACCGGGTATCTCCACTCACTCCTTCAGTGGATTACCAGTTCAGCACAGAAACAAACTACTAGCTCAGAAACATAAAATAGCTCTCAATGCACAGTATATAGTGAAACCACCATTTACTTATTCAAAACCATTGAGTACTGTCCATGATACTTTTTTTTATTTGCCCTAACATACAGTTTTTCAGGACAAGCTTTTGGGGTATAACCCCTTCTTCAATGACTGCTTGTACCTTGAAGAAGGGGGTACACCCCGAAAGCTTGTCCTGAAAAATTGTATGTTAGTGCAAATAAAAAAAGTATCATGGACAGTACATAATTGTTTCTGTCACAAGTGCACTAATACGACTATAATCACCTCAAGCATTTATTAAAAAGCTAGATTTAAAACACTTACAAGGCTAGTGCACTGTATCCCAATGCACACAGAACAATCACCATTTAACAAACCTTTTGTCCTCTTAAGGAAAACATGACTAGGGTAAACCTGATATGGCCAGTCACCCTATACCCTTATAATATGAATAAAGAGACGACACACCAACTGGAGAAAATTGGCCGTTAGGCCATTTATTTAACAATAAACCAACATCTTAAAACATGTTAACCAGTATCGTACATATGTTAAGCAAGTTGTGAGTCCTGGGAGGCCCTTACCACATAAAATTAGTAATTTAGCTTCTGCCCCCAACTCGAAACTACCCAGCCGCACTACGCCGGCTTGGGGACCATCTTCTGGCAGATACACATTCCTTTCCCAGTTAAACCAGGTTAACCGGCCAAACAACACAGAGGACTCCATACCTGAGATGGATCCTTACCCAGCCAAACTAAATAACTGACAGGCCTCCCAAGCCCCAACCGCCAACATACCAGAAAATTCACATTTAACAGGGAGGGAGGGAGCTCATTACCGTTGCAGGACCGCGCCCCCCAACATACAGCACGCCCCCTGCTAATACTGAGGGGAGAGATTAACCCATGGATGACCTAGGCACAGTAAACCCAGTCATGTGGCCCTCTGCTCCATTTTTTTTTTTTTCGCTACAGACCTGGCTTGACTAGGGTAAACCTGATATGGCCGGTCACCCTATACCCTTATAATATGAATAAAGAGACGACACACCAACTGAAGAAAATTGGCTGTTAGGCCATTTATTTAACGAAAAAAACAACATCTTAAAACATGTTAACCAGTATCGTACATATGTTAAGCAAGTTGTGAGTCCTGGGAGGCCCTTACCACATAAAATTCGTAATTTAGTGTCTGCCCCCAACTCGAAACTTCCCACCCGCACTACGCCGGCTCGGGGACCATCTTCTGGCAGATACACTTTCCTTTCCCAGTTAAACCAGGTTAACCGGCCAAACAACACAGAGGACTCCATACCTGAGATAGATCCTTACCCAGCCAAACTAAATAACTGACAGGCCTCCCAAGCCCCAACCGCCACCGCTCGCAGAAGTAAAACCTTACGACTGTGAGCTCCTCCAAAAGCGCAACGACCGATGTATACCATCCTGGAGCCCCAAGCTCCACAAATCAATGCCCACGGCGTTCAGGTGAACCCCATCCCCGCGCAGGTAGTGCCACGTGTCCACCTCCAGATCGGTGTGTCGAACGACCAAACCGCTGTTCCGAACAATAAAGCGACCCACCTCCTTGTTCACCTTTATGCAAGCCTTATTCAGTTTGGCAACAGACCTCGCAAAACATCACGCTGCACGGCCGACAATCTCTGACCATACAAAAACCGTGTTGGGAAAATCCGACCGCAAAAGCAAAAAATCAAACTTGATGTCCCTGATCAGATGACGCATGGACCGAACCCCCAGGTCGTTGCCCCCGGCATGCAACACCAACACGTCCGGGGCCCTGTCCAAGCCGGCGAAGCTCTGAAACTCAGGCACAACCCGGCACCAAAGGAGACCTGGAACACCTATCCACCGTACCAGGGCAGTGTCTCAGGGAACCCCCAATTGCTGGCCGAACGTCCGCCCGCTTGGCCCCCCAAAAAACGTAAGAGTGTCCAAGCACCCACACAAGAGCCGGCTGACCATCTGTAAGTGTAATGGCAATTATAATACCTTGTATGCATTATATTTTGCCTGCGCTAATAAGCACACTTTTCAGCTCTTTTGCATAATGCATTTGAGTGCACTCGTGTTAAAGCAAGTAAGACAGACACAAATAGCTTTTCTCACATGGCAAGCTCACAGGGTTTCCTGGGTGGCCGAGCTTTCAGGCTTTATTTATAGGACTCAAACAGGGGTAACACAGAGACTTGGTGGCTTCACAATCAGCCAATCAGCCTCCAAGGCACAGTCACATGACATGAGCTCAATACAAAACACCAACCAATGACACACTTGTTTATATTCACACGGTACAATAGAAGAGGCGTGCATGCATGGGGGTTGGCCAGCCTGTATGAGCAACAGCTGTTTCCAGATAACAATGAAAGCCATGTGGAGACATGGCCTTCACAAAACCAATGCTCTGTCTCACAGAGACCCTCCAAGCAAAATGCCATACATGCAAAACCTCGAACTGCCATTACAACGAATCGCTATCAAATACAGCTCTATGAACTATACTCCATAGCGATTATACTACTGTTCCATTAAAGGGTGAATTATGCACAAAGGAATATAGCTGTAGATTTCTGTCACATTGATCAGATGCGACAGAAAGCTTACAGATCATTATCCTTACATAAAAGGCAATACTAATTCCATAACGCAAGTCAATCGCCGCCAAACAGATCAATCTGTACATAATACAGGGGCCCCCTGATTGACGGTAATACACCCGCGCCACAGAACGTGCATTGCACCTCAAAGATCCGGACCGGCGTTTGCTCCAGCGTTAACGGCTCAGGGCGCCTGCTGGCCGGGATGATCGGGCGGGTAGCGTGTAGTTATCAAATAATGGAAGGTTTCCATTGTAAATGGCCTTTCCTCAATATCGGTCAAAGCCATATTCGCTGTACACAGAGAATATCGTTAAACCGACACTGGGAGACACTGTGACAATACACAATAAACACATCCTAAATTTCTACAACATAAGAGAACAACAAAACAAAATAACACCAACTGTCCCCAGTACCACAGAAAATAAAAACAGTACTAACAAGAATGAGCCTCCCAGAATGAGCTGCAGGCGTATGTAAGCACGAAAACGATTAGACACCCACCGGCCCATGTGTTTTAGCACAGTGTCATCCAAACCCCACCTGGCGGCCTCAGTGGCTGCCCCGATGCGGAAGGAGAGAGATGAGAAGTCGCCTGGAGGAAAACCGGCCGAACCCAGACACCGGCGAAAGACCGCAGTGAATTGGAAAATAGACAAAGGCCTGCTATGTTCATGAACCAGGAACGACTGACCCCCCGTAGGACGGAACCTGAGGTACTCTGTCACCGCGGCAACGGGGCAAATGGGGGAATCCAAAATAGGAAAAAGCCTAACATTAGAACCCTTCCCCACCTGAACCGTTTTTGAGTGGCGGATACGCGCGTCCACCCCTGGACCGACGCAGCTTACGTCTTCCGCCATCTCCCCCACCCAAAAAGCCCCAAAGAAGGCCAAGCAGAAGGCCGTGCGGAACAGCAACGCTTTGTATGAAGATGAGCAAACCCTGTGAACTTGGCCCAGTAACTTCTGAAGCATCTCAAAGGTGACAGGTCGGCGACCATCCGGCCTACAACCACCCTTCCTATACCCCTTCAACGCTTGGCGGACCAGGAAACCTTTAGACACGTCAAACCGGCAAGTTTCTGGTTCAAAGCTGAGACCGACACCCCTTGTTCAAAGTTCAGACCCAAAAAATACAGTAAAATGGACTCAGACTTAAGACCTCCCAACTCGACTCCCGTATCCCGCAACAAACACCCCCACTCCCGCCAAACCCTGGAATATGCAGCCCAAGTGCTCTCACTCACCGACCTCCTGATTAAGCCCACAGCGACTCCAAGGCGATGTGCCACAGCTCCGCTGGACAGGGCACTCCATGTTGCTCCACTCCCGGCGCCAACTCCCGGAACCTGTCCAGCTGAAACCGAGACAAAGCATCCGCCAATGAGTTGGCAGTCCCTGGCAAATGAACAGCATACAAAGACACATTCCTTTGTAAGCAACGTAGCACCAGATGGCGGAGCAAACGAACGACCGGCGGTGACGCTGCTGACAAACGATTGATAACCTGCACCACCCCCATGTTGTCGCAATGCAGGCAAACTTTTTTGTTACTAAAGGAGGCACCCCACACTTCCACCGCAACCAACACCAGAAACAATTCCAGCAAAATCAGGTTCCCACACAACCCAGCTGCCCGCCAGGACGACGGCCAGAGCTCCGCACTCCACCTACCCCCCAGAAACAGGCCTACCCCGTAGAACCTGCCGCATCTGTATACAATTCCGGATCAAAACTGCTGACCGGGCCCTGCTGCCAGAGCGAACGTCCATTAAAGCTCTGGAGGAAAGTATCCCACACCTGCAAATCCGCCCGGTGGTCGCCGCTCAATGTTACAAAGTGGCGAGGGGACAAAACGTCGGCGGTAGCCGACGACAACCTCCGACGAAATATCCTTCCCATTGGCAAAATGTGACAGGCAAAATTCAATTTGCCAAGCAGCGACTGGAGGGCCCGCAGTTGAATGGTCTGTCGGACCACACCCCTAATCTCCTCCCACAGGGAGAGCAACTTGTCGTCCGGTAACCGGCACTCCATGGCCAAAGAATCAATCACAATACCCAGGAAAGTAATCTGTGGAGACGGACCTTCGGTTTTATCCGCCACAAGGGGAATGCCAAAATGCTCTGCGACATGTTGTACCGTGGCCAACAGAACCCCGCACAAGTTGGAGTCCGAAGGGCCAATGCACAAGAAGTCGTCCAAATAGTGGATAACCAAGCTAACCCCAAATACCTCACGAACCCACTCCACAAACGAGCTAAATTGTTAGAACAATGCGCACGAGATGGAGCAACCCATGGGCAAACAACGGTCCACATAAAAATTGTCCATCCACCTACAGCCCAGGAGATGAAAGCTATCTGGGTGCACCAGGAGGAGGTGAAAAGCCACCTCAACGTCCGTCTTAGCCATGAGCGAACCCCGACAGCACCGCCGAACCCAACCAATCGCAGCATCAAACGAGGTGTACGACACCGCACACGCCTCCGAATCGATCGAATCATTGACCAAACCCCCTTTTGGGAAAGACAGGTGGTGAATAAGGCGGAGCTTCCCAGGCTCCCTCTTGGGGACAACCCCCAGGAGGGAAACCACCAAATTACCGAGAGGAGGGTGCACAAAGGGGCCCGCCATGCGGCCCAAAGCCACCTCCTTGGCGAGCTTCTCCGACACCACCTCCGGGTGCTGGCGGGTAGAGCGCAAGTTCTCTGCAAAGGGGGGAATAACCGTCATGGAACAGGGGATAACAAACCCAACCGTAAAGCCCTCCTCCAACAACCGGGCAGCCGCCCGATCGGTGTCCCTATTTAGAAAGGGGCGCATCCTTAGCACGTTCACCAGAGTCGTCCCCTTTTCCCGCAGTATCGCCGGGACGTCCCCTGCCCTGTTTGAGACAACGGGACAGGGGTGGGCGCCGCCGCACCCCGAGCACTCATGTCGGAATCGACAGCTCGCTCCGAACCTGCAACCCCCTTCGTTGAACTGCCAACACAACCCCTTACGCTTAAAGACTGGCTGTCCCGGGGCGCCCGCGCTGCCCCCCCCTGAAAAAACTGGGAGGAGACCGACCGTGCAGACGTCATCAGCTTCATCCACAGGCTGATGTTCTTGTGATCCCAACGCAACGACGGCCGCAAGGCCTTCCGCTGCCGGAACTGCTCATCATAGCGCAGCCATGCCAAACCCCCATACACCCTATGCGCTTGGCTGATGGCATCTAGGTAGCAAAAAAGAGGGGAGCAGCACTCCGGCTGTTTCTCCCCAATGACGCTGGCCAAGATGGCGAAGGCCTGCAGCCAATTGGCGAACATTCACGGGATCAAACAAAACTGTCGCCTTTCTTCCTCGTCGCGCCGCGACTTGTCTGACCGAAGCCGGTCCAGATTAAACTTCTCAAGGGGCAACAGGGAAAAAATATCACATATTCACCCCTCCAGATCCGTTCCCATACCTCCTGTTTCAAATGAGCCCCTAGGGGGCCCTCAAAGCACACGTATATTTCGCACCTGGCAGAGTCGGACAAGCCCACCAACTCTGCAGTGGCACCAGCCGCCACCTCCGCCGAGGAGGCGGAAGGAGGAGCCCCCGCTTGAGCCACCTGATCCAACAAGTCCCCAACGCCAGGTGCCGCTACCGGGGTGATGACCGCCGCCGGGGACGAGGGAGCCCAGGCGTCCGCTGGAGAACCCATGGATGACCTAGGCAACAGTAAACCCAGTCATGTGGCCCTTTGCTCCATTTTTTTTTTTTTTGCTACAGGCCTGGCTTTAGCATCAGTTACATGTATAAAATTGTTTACTTCCCCTTGATCTCTACTTGCCTCTCTTCTTTTACCCTTGGATCCTTCTGACCTGAACCCTGACCTCTTGGACGGTGCTGTCTACATTAGGGCTCTATTCACCATCCCCCAGGGGGCTGCTAAGTGCTAGTTTTCTCTTTTTTGTACACCATGGCTGATCCACCTAACAGGTCCCCCTTTAAACTCCTTCCTCACAAAGTTTGGGGGCTGAACTTTCCTGTCAAGAAACATGCCGCCTTTTAGCTTTATAAATCAATGAATGTAGATGTACTCTTCCTCCAAGAGACACATTTCCCGCCAACTTACTACCCTATGTTTTTACACCTTCACTACCCCCAGGGATAAACGGATGGAGTGGCAATATGCTTCTCTAAGTGAGTGCCCTTTACACTGGAGAAGCTTATTAATGGCCCTGAGGGACAATAACTTCTTGAGGGTTACTTGAAGGGAGCTTTGGTTACCCTGATTTCCTATTATGCTCCAAACTGCCCTTCTTCCAAAAATTACCAGTGATTCCAGAGTTAGAGTACTACTTTTTGAGGGAGATTCTAATGTAGTCCTCAATTCTATCCTTGACAAAGCACAGAGGCCTCTCAGAGATACTACCCTAACATAGGAACTAAGTTGGATAAAATGTTATTCTACCACAACTTAGTAGTTGTGGAATACAAGCCACCCAAGAAAGACTACACATTCTCTTCCCACGTTCATAATACCTGCTCATGAATCATTGATTTTTTTTTGCAATTTCAAACGTGGTCCCCTGTTCTGCTTTAGTAGAATATTTGACGTGGTATGGCCGGACCACTCAATGCTCTGGATGGTTTTCTGACTCACTGACTTGCGGTTCTGGCCCAGCTTCTTAGAGACTCAGTGATTCCCTCTTCTTCCATCACCCTTGGTGTTTCACCAAGACTTGATGCATGGAGAAATCACTATGGAAAAAGTGTTGGCTGCAATTAAACAGGCTAATGCATCTATAATCCTCAGTCCAGATGGCTTCTTGGCCTCCTACTATAAAAAATGTGCTCCCCTCCTAGCACCTCAGTTATTGAGTTTTTTCACTGCTCTACAGGAGGTTGCACCACTAGACACAGACTCGAACAGAGCCCGCATTTGTTTGATACCAAAGCCAGACAGGAATCACAGCAACGTAGCCAACTACTGTCTGATATTCGTTATAAATAATGACTTGAAATTACTGATAAAAATATTTGTTAACAGGTTTAATACATTTTAGTGAACACTATCAAGGTGGACCAGGTGGGATTCGTTCCTGGATTCCAGGCTGCAGATCAGATGTGTAGGGCAATAGATCTCATATCATTGTTGCATTGCAACTGGGATGGACTGGGGACCAGACAGGGGATGTTATTGTCACTGAATCTGTGTAAGGCCTTTGACTACCTGTCTTGGTGTCACAACGCCTGGGGTCAGGTGACAGGTGTGCACCACTGGAATGTGAATCGCACCGAGGGTTGTGAAGTGCACCTCTAAGGTTGTGGACCTATGGCTGACTGCTGCTAATGAGTTCCGGCTGATACGGGAAGAGGGCCCCCTTGAGCACGGACACTGAAATACAGGGTGCTAGTGCATCGGTTTCCCCAGGGCGCGGAGTCTAAGAGCCAGTGGGTGTTCACCAGTGCCTCTAGTGGTGAGGATGGATTTGGCGGCAACTGGATCCAGGTTGCAGCCCCCGGGGTCCCCTAGCTCATGCTCGGCGGGCTACAGGTGAAAGAGAGGAAGCAGCAGCACAGGAACAGCAAATAATAGTAAGAGGAAATAGCTAGGGGTCAGGGCCACAAGCAGACAGGAGAAACAAAGAACAAGCTAAAGATCGGGGTATCAGGCAGTCAGGGATAGTCAGACAAGACAAAGATCGGTGCACAGAATAAGACTTAGGGCAAACAATAGGAACAACCACACACGAAGCCAAACATGGACAAACATTGATCAGCAATGCAGCCTTGCACTGCCAGGTGTTATATCCTGTTCCCCATTAGGGCCTGGGGTGGAGATCAGCTGAGGAGAGTTTACTAAAGTACACAGGTGAGCAGGGGCGTATCATCAAATGAGTGGCCCCATGTGCAAGAAACATAGAAACATAGAAAAGTGACGGCAGAAAAAGACTGAGTAGTCCATCAAGTCTGCCCCTTTTTATTTTATTTTTTTTTTATTTATTTATTTATGTTTTTATTTTTTACATTAACCTTGTTGTCTGACTATGGATTTATGTTTATCCCAAGCATGTTTGAAGCCATTTACTGTTGACTGTCTCACAACCTCTGTTGGTAGTTTATTCCAATCATCAACCACCCTTTCAGTAAAATAATACTTTCTAAGATTAGTTTTGAACTTCCCCCCAGTTAGTTTGAGGTCATGTCCCCGTGTTCTTGATTTTGGTTTCATATTGAAAAGACTGC